>JBAMJV010004062.1:130000-174196 GCA_037951105.1 Echinarachnius parma
ATCATGGACCTAACTTCTTCTTACTTACTTAACAGTTGCATTTCATATCATACATTATAATTCTCCCTTACGCTAGTTAGACTTTGGAATTGTTTGTATCTTATAAATATTAGTCAAAACATCGACAGAAAGATAACATACACTCGCTGATTGCAAGGCGTGAGTTAGTCAGCAAAATCCAACTCGGTATGGGGTCTCCTTTAATATATATCATGACGGCATACTATCCACCCCCATCCACCCCCATTTTTCTGAAGTGGTTGGTGATCCTGAGTTCAAACGGAAGAGAAGGACCGTTTGTCGGTCTAGGCGTTAGTATATATGCTTTAGACTAAAAGGGTAGGGAAATATAGTTCATCCAGACGGGATCCCTTTGAATTAAACTAGACAATCGATATATATTATGCATGAATTCACTGCAAACAGAACAACAATTCAATTTATAATTATCTTACTTAGCGCTTTGATCTATAACTTTCCCTTGTCCTCTTAAGGCTACAAGGATTTATGTAGACATTGGCATACAAATGTAACGAAATGCGACACACCTGGTAAAACATTACACAAAAAAAATTCTACCCCTGTCACCATGTTCACTGTTAAGTCATTCTGTGAGTTCGTAAGGACGAGGATACGCATGCGCAATTCAGTTTTTATGATAGAGATACATCCTCTCTGAGTTATACGGAGAAACTTTTCTTGTAGATAAGACATTCCATACCGTTAAAGACAATGATCAGTCCTGATGATGTCATAACAGGGCGACTTAAGTATAAAACGGGTCGATCTGGATTCCCTACTAGTTGTACATCGAAGCTGACTACTTCTACCCTCTCCTTGTGACACTCGCCGGACAACTGATCAATCACAGCCTTCTTACGTCCCTTATCCAAGTACGTTACGTACAGGTCATCTGTCAGGGGATCGATGCAGCAAGTCAAGATCAGCTCACTGCGTGTGAGTTCCCTCTGTGCACCCTGCCTGTCGACGATGAGAAGCTTGTTTCTGCGTGGGTAGGGATGCACGATGACGTCGCGCGTAGACAAGGTGCAAACGAATTCATGCATATGCATACGCTTTCGTGAATATACACAAGAGTTCATTTATGGGCATGCACTCGAATTTGCGAATGTGCAGTAGCGCCAGCATAAACTACATGCCATTTTGAATGACCATTGATGAAAAGATATGCTCTTTGTGCAGATTCAGCTGCCTAGTTTGGTTGCCCTATTGGGCAATTAAATTATTGGTTAACCACGAGAGAACCACGCAATTCCTTATAAGTCTGAACCAAGAACTAAGCTGGCAAGTAAATTATCTGTTTGGGCAAGTAAAAATGTACAAATTTATGATTTTACTTGCCCAAACGGGTCAAAGGAAAAAACACGTTAGTCCGGAGGCTTTCGTTATGTAACCCTCTTTAAAAAAATCGATTGGTAGCTTTTGAAAAAAATGGCCAGTCAAAGTGTTGATAGTGTTCTAACATAAATTTAAAACACCTTATTTCCATAAGTAGGTGTACCCAAGGGGAAATAACGACTGAAAGTGACAGGAATGGTTAATTTATCGGTAATGATGAGCCAAATAATTCCAGCGTTTGGTTTCCCTTTGAAGCCTCCAGTACTAACAACAGGTCTCTTAAGCATATAGACTCTGTACGTGCGATAAAGAGAGTTAACCAAACCATTACGGATTTTCCCACTGCTATTTCATATACAACTGCATCTTTGCTCGTTCCGCAAATGAAATATCGCCATCATATATCAGTTTACATGCACCATGCATACATTATTATGATCAGCGCAACCACTTACTAGATCATTAATCTACAGCTACCTCCTTCCTTCATTACTATTACTTTATACCACTACCATCACCACCACCACCTCCACCTCCACTACAACCACCTCCACCACCTCCATCTCCACCACCACTACCGCCACCACCACCACCACCGCCACGACAACCATCACCACCACCACCACCGCCACCACCAAGACCACCTCCACCACCACCACCACCACTATTACCATCACCACCATCAAATACTTGAGGTCTAAGGGGCAGTATCGTAGCTGGGAAGGGGGGCATTGTGGTGATGGGTGGGGGAGGGGGGGGGGGGGGGGGCACATTACCCCCAAGAACCCAAAACAAAGCATAAGTGGAATGTCAAAATTCTTAAAATCCAATTGGAATTCTAGCGGTTCCCTCATACCTTCTTTTATTCGTATTAACAATAAAAGCATAGGAAAGGTTTTGGTTTTCAAATTTCCATTTTGTTCAAAAGATATATATCTCTCTCTATCTATCTATCTATTTATCTATCTATCTATCTATCTATCTATCTATCTATCTATCTATCTATCTATCTATCTATCTATCTATCTATCTATCTATCTATCTATATCTATCTATCTATCTATCTATCTATCTATCTATCTATCTATCTATCTATCTATCTATCTATCTATCTATATATCTATCTATATATCTATCTATATATCTATCTATCTATCTATCTATCTATATATCCAGTGGCGTACCCAGGATTTTTTTCAAGTGGGGAGGTGGGGGGGGGGGGGGGTATTTTGTAAACTTTTCGAAGCCGAGACCAAGTACTTAATAACAATTCGAGACCGAGACCAAGGAATTTCAACATTTTTGCCCAAGACCGAGATTCCTTGCAAATTTTCGAGGCCGAGACCAGGTTAATGATGGTCGGGACCGCTGAAAAGTGGTCTCGAGACCGGCTAAAATTTGGGGAGGGGGGGGGGGGGGGGGGGGGTCAAGCCCCCCCCCCTACGGTACGCCTATGGGTATATCAGTATGGATGTTGACACGAAGCACCGAGCTAACTGAATAAACAAACAGACATGTACGCAACGTTTTGAAGTTATGTTTTGGTTTACAGTTTTATGTATATTATTTGTATAATATACGTCGTGAGCATTACAGCTTAAGCCCGGCGCAGACAGAGCCGACTCGACCCGATCCGACTCGTTTGCAGTCAGGCAAGAGTCAGTTTCACTCAGTCGGAGCCGATGCAACATGTCGAATCGGCCTCGAATGACCCCCGACTGGCTCTTGACTGGCAAAACCGGAGTCATGAGGCAAGGCATACTGAGTTAATCAGGCTGAAAACCAGTCGAGTCGGCTCAATCTGTGCCGGGCTTTATGTTACTGATTGTGATGTGTATACAGAAACCAATTTTTGGCGAATATTTGAACCATTTACATGCATGACGTCGCATAATCAGCTTTGATTAAATAAGTGTCTTATCTATAAGGACAAAATAGTTCCAAAAATATAACCTTATACGTTTAAAATTCCATGTCGTGTTCCCTTATTTGTGTTGTATATTTAGTTTAAAAGGTAGTTCGGATGTGTTAATCAGACGGGCGGTGCCATCTTGCGAAATCAATGGGTACGGCACTGTTATGCAGTGCGCACAAACTAGTAATATGGCGACCCCTAGTGCAGCATTATAAACACGCATGATGATCTTTAAGCTTTTAAATAGAGCCTTTGGACTATTATTATTGTATTAATATTAATATTTAACCTAGGCCAAGGTGATTTATTTGCCCTTAAAGGGATTAAGTATAACTTTGCTGACATGTGCAAAAAAACAATGTATATTGTTATTATTTTGTCATCTGAACACTTCAATCGTAAATATCTTTTTAACGAAAGAGAAATTTGAAAAACTGAAACGTGTCCCATGCTTTTTCTGTTGTTAATAATATAATACAACAAGGTACGAGGGGAACCGCTAAAATTCCAATTAGATTTTGAGAATTTGGACAATGCGTCCCTTTAATGATATTTTATGTAAATTATGGACTCTGTAATAAGGCTTACACAAACAAACCGTTGTACTGTGGCGTTTTGTTTAGTGTACCCGTGTCCCATGCACGGTTCCCCAACACAATGTTTTTGGAATTTTGTTCGCCTATACTGTTGAAGGGATAGTTGAGTTTTTGGTAAAAAGAATTTAGTTTTGGTCAAACTGAATTTTAGAAACCAAATCCTGCACCACTACATTACAATCTAACAGTTACTCTCCACCATGCTCGAAAGGTATACTCTCTTAATGCGAAAGAGTGGATTCTCCGCTCTAGCTGTCGAGTGACATGCGTTTCAACTCTGAAAAGAGTTGAAATCGACTCTGAAGAGAGTTGAAATCGACGCCGCCGCGTGTTGAATAGGCGTTCGCGATAGTACCGTTTCAACTCCGAGAGCGAGTTGAACAAAAATCGAGACACAGCCACTAAGGCAGCCAATCAGTGATCATCTTTGAGTCACGTCACGCGCGCGATAAGGAACATTTAATTCGATGCGGGAATTGTTTGCACCGCTGTACTAGCTCGCTCTTCGTCATCATTTTGGACGTCGGAGATCGAAGATTTAGGAGATCGAAATCACATTCAGACGGTTCTATAATAAAGGAGAACTCAGTGAGGACTTCCGCAAAACACTTGAAGGTGAGTTTTTATCATGATTTAAGTTTATACTTAGACAAATCAATCTTTCACTTTCGGCTTTCATTTATTCGCCAATTTGCAATCACAACGCGCGCAAACGTTACGGCGCGCACCAATGTAAGTGCGCGCGACTGGTGTGTGTGTGTTTGTACACGGGTGTGACTTGTCAAAAATGATGGTCAAGCGATGAAATAGTTGAAACATAATTTCCCTTGCAACATACATGTTCAGGTAATTAGTATACTGAAATATTCTCTAAGTTCTATAGATTATAGATGAACAGAATAATCGGGTGAAAACTGACTTATCTTGCAAATTATCCTCAATATCTTACTGGTGGTTCAGGGTGGTTTCTTTCAATATTATAGACAGTGATACTTTAGCCTAGTGCGCGTAGTGGAAATACCAAACCGGCTCGTTTTATTGCTGAATATATCCAAATAGTCTAAAGACTTCATCACTTATTCACATATCAACTTCACTATATAATTTAATATTTCCTTGGCTTTCATACCAGCCATATTTCCAAGCACATAACCCATTCCTTGAGTTATAATTTAATCAAAATCCACAACTAGCAAACACAATTACCACTAAACGCGCGCGCGCCGATCACTCACAGTCACAGAGTCCGTTTCAAGTAAATTCATGCACAAATTCCTTACAAATTCCCTTATTTGTAGCTCATCTATACATAATACATCAATTCATATATCAAGCCTTCTTAACAATTCAATTATCTATCATATAAGCTATAATTTATCTCATACTTTGCATTTAAATAACAGAAAACTACAAATAAAGGTTGTTTCTAATCAATTACTGGCTCCGGAAGATGCTCATGAATATGCAAATGAGCTTTATGCGTAATTTGCATATCATGTGTTTTGGAGTCGCTATAAGTGGAACTACGGTAATAAACATGCTAAGTTCTAACCTTTGAAAGCAAAGTATCGCTTCTGAACTATTCACATACTTTGTAACAAATATCAATCTTAACTATCCGGTATATAACATTGTCATATCATTTGACAATAAAGAGGAATTTAATAAACAATTTCAGAAAGCTTTGTAACAAACGTTTATACCCGTAAGCCGTATGCCTACGCAAATATCTGTGTTGTGCGTCGTACAATTAACGCAGCGCTATGTCAACTGCACTGTCGTTCTAAATGCAATACATCAACAACAACAATACGACACTCATTATTCAACTCATCATCACAATAATCATATCGAATCAGTAACACTGTCAAGTAGTCAACACTAATCTATAACTTTACCTGGTTTGTGAATTAATCCATTCTTGTTAATCTTCCGTTTCGAGCCAAAGTGTATTTCTTTGTTTTTTTTCAAAAAATCTCCCCAATATGTTTTCTATTGTTTGTTCAGAATTATTGGGGGGGGGGGGGGGGCACGTGCCCCCCCCCCCCCGTGCCCCCCTGTAGCTACGCCACTGTCTGTCAGTCACCATACATTTTTAATGGTTGTACAAATGATTTTTTTTCTTTCTCATATTTTCATTTGATTGCAGATTTGATTGTTGAAATATCACCCACCGACACACACTGCATCCCAGATGAACGACAGCTGGGATCAAAGGGATACCCGATGACACCCAGCTGCAACATAAACGTAAGCAGTGTGCCAGCCTACAATAGAATGAAGAAAGGCAACCGCGCAGATAAACTAGACATGCACGAAGACGAGCGATACAAGTGCGAAGCCGACAGAGACAACCATCAAGACGAGCAAAACGACCTCGAAGATGAACAAAGGCGAGCTAAGCAGCCGCAAAGACCAGCGAGACAAGTGCCAAGATAACAGAGACGACCAGCAAGACGACCACGAAGACAAGCGAAGATGAGTAAGACGACCACGAAGACGAGTGAAACAGTCGCAAAGATGAGCGAGACAAGTGCCTAGATGACAGAGACGACCAGCAAGACGATCGAGATGACCACGAAGACGAGCACAGACAAGCACGAAGACGAACAGGCAGCCGCAAAGACGAGCGAGACAACCGCAAAGAAAACGAGTGACTCGAAGACCAGCGAAGCAACCGTGAATGCGGCTTCGACAGTAACCTTGAACTTCAGTGAACCGAACACCAGCTTTCAGAGTCCGTGCAGAGCTGACACTTATCGCTAGCCCAACGATCATGGCGTTCGCGACACAGGCCACAACCCGGAGGATATGCGATTGTGATATGGAATGTGAACGTTGAACTGCATGGTTTGGTTGAATTTTTGTATAAAATATAAACTTGAAATTACTTTTCAAAAGGAAGAAGTTTTGTCACCTTCCTTGCTCATGAATCCATACATTTTAAATACATAGGCCTACAAGAACATGCCTGTAGTAGTCACCAACCTTCTACAATGGCCACTTTTCTAGTTTTCAGTATAGTGGTCACTATACACATGTTTGACTGTGTACTACTGTAGCTCAAGACATTGCTGCCCCCGAAGCCAGAATCAATCCAATTTTGATACAGATCTGCCTAAGTGAGGGGCCAGATTAAATCCAGGAAACATGAACATGTCCCTATTTAAAGGCTTTAACTATGATATTAAAATGTCCTGAATATAGATCAATTATCTGCCAACTGTTTCTTACCTTTTGCAAGGTGGTGTGATAATTTGTTAGGTATAATGCATGAAGAACAATTGTTTTTTTTAAATCGAATTAACTTCCAATGTGAAGAAAAAAGACTTCTTAAGATTGGGATGAACATTGCTTGAGCTAAAACGTGATGTTTAGAACTTGGGCCCACTGTTTTATGAAAGGCTGCATGATTATGTTGTTGTATATAAGTATTATTGTAATTGTTTTAATGGTAACTTACAAGTTTTAATTTTTCGTTTGCTTCTCCAAAATTGTATACTATCCTGTTAAATTATTGCCCAACGGTTGGTCCCCAACATGTATTCCTATTGGATGTATTTATGAATTTTAGACCTGTTTCTGAAGAGATTATTATGAAACAAAGTCCGCACTGTCTCTAACATTGTGTGCCATTTCACATAGTTGTTCATTATCTCACATATTGATAAAAGGGCCCTGTAAAGTAAACCAAAACTAAATTATTCCTTTACATGTATTGTGATAATGTTACAATTTATATCCAACTGTTCTTGAAACTTGTGATGAACATTGTATTACTGGTGACCGATTATATTACTGAAATGGCAAGCAGCCCTTTAATTGTCCTAATTCCTTAGCAGAACTAGAGGGTTGACTGTGAAAGGAAACAAAATAATATCTCTGCATGTGCAAAACGGTTTAACTGGCCACCAGTAGTCTTTGTCTTTTTAGACTAACCAATATTGAAATCATCTTGTTCTGAAACATGATATTACTAAGGTAATTAGATTTCCCAAGTTGTGTTGTATTGCAAATATCTCTTCACACATTGCTGTTTTGCATGAACTTGTAGATTGTTTGATGCTTGTGTGTTTTTATATATATATGTACAATGTGTATTTTAATGTTTATATTTCAAATTTAATTAAAAGGAAATTAAAATTTCTTTAATCAGGAAAGTTAATATGTCTTAGAAAGTTTAGAATTGAAGTAGAAGAGTGAATACAGTGTAACCTTGTTACAAAGAGCTCTGATAAAACAAACCATTTATAACAAAATCATTTTGCTTGTCCCAGCCGTTGTTTAAAAAAAAATGTTTTAACCCTTTGTTTTATAACAAGGTGATTGTCTTATTCGCAAGGATCTTTTTGTAAAGAGGTTTCACTGTAGCATAATGTTGTTGTGTACCCCATAAAAACAATGTATGCCCAATGGGCAGTGGTTCACCTTTTGTTTTCACTAAAACATGAGGGCAAGGCAAATCAATCTATTCTATTGCTAGTACATTGTTTTTGTATGTTATTTTTCGAGGGGAAAAAAGATACAATCAATTACCTTGTTAATACCCTAAAATAGTTTTGCAAATTATTGTTTTGATTTCCTTTGGGGCTCATTCCAGCAAAATGTGAACCATCACACAGCATGTGTGCACGATACATTGTTCCATTGAACACAACAATTTATTTCCATTATATTTTGTTTCACAAACTGCATTTTCAATGTAAGAATTAGTGTATGCCTATATGGGACATTATGTGTGTTTATGTGCGTATGTTTGTTAGCATGTATATGTGCATGTGGATGAATATCTAAACCCCAAATTGATAGATTTTGTAATCACCCCATCCAGCTTGAATGATTTCCACTCCAGAATGAGAGTTAAAACAACATTAACTCTGCATTAGGAGTGGATTCCACTCCAAACGAAGTGGTCACTAATATGGCTCCCTAAGGAGTGAACAAGGGAGTGGATCTTAACTCCCTTAACGAGTGGACAATTTCCACTCTAGTTTGGAGTGAAAAGGGGGTCAACTCTGGGTTAGGAGTGGATTCCACTCCAAACGAAGTGGTCACTAATATGGCTCCCTGGGGGGTGAACAATGGAGTGGATCTCAACTCCTTAAAGAGTGGACAATTTCCACTCTAGTTTGGAGTGAAAAGGGGGTCAACTCTGGGTTAGGAGTGGATTCCACTCCAAACGAAGTGGTCACTAATATGGCTCCCTAAGGAGTGGAAAAAAGAGTGGATTTCCACTCCAATACATTAAGAGAGTAGAAAATTGCCAACGAAACAGCACGTTATCATTCACAAACAGCCGTTAAAATTCAAAGGGCACTCTCTACTGGAACGCATTGTTTTCAACCATATATAATACAAAAATGTACATATAATGTTTTGTTAAAATAATGATTAAAAATAGAGATCATCAGGAACTATTTAAAACCATCTTTTTTAAGTTTTGAAAAGTGTAAGCATTTCCGCGTGTTTCAAAATTATTGAATTATTGTGGGCCGCCACAATAATTAAACATTGTTTTTTTTATGGATATTTAAGCCGTCTCTGAACTGATTTTGATAAAATAAATTTTATTCTGTTATTTAAATTGTATGCCCTTACAAATTTGACACTAAGTTTTTCATTACCTCACGAACATCAATTATTTCGTACAGGGCCCTGTATACCAAAACTCAACTACCATCTAAACATTATGTCCCCCATAAACATGCAAGGGAATCATTGGTGGTTGAATAAGAAATAGTATAGCTATGCTACTGTCCCTTTAAAGGGACTTAGTAACATTGTCCAAATCCTAAAAATAAAATTCTAGCGGTTCCCTCATACCTTGTTGTATTCGTATTAACAATACAATCATGGGACCGGTTTCGGTTTTTCAAATTTCCCTTTCGTTACAAAGATATGTACGATTCAAGTATTCAGATAAGAACAACTCCGGTGGAGTTTTGAAACCGTGTACAAAGTGAGTGCAGTGAGTTAGTGAATATCACTTTGCATTTTCGCTCATTACTTGGTCATGCAATGTCCAGTTGACTTGAAATTATCACACAATACCCTGTGGACATATCAGATAACAACAATATACATTGCATCAACCCTTCATCACTTTTTGCACATGTCAACAAAGTTACTAGATCCCTCTAATAAATAAAAATACAACAAGTTGGTCCACCACTACGTCCGTATGTCTTAGTCGCTATGATGTTCTGTATTAGTAATAGCCAGAATAGGACAGAGGTTGGCATACTTCCCCGCCATCTGTTTCACAGACCAGTAATTAAAATGACTATAAATAGTTTGTACTATAGCCTTTCCAAATATGGAATATGCAAATGGCACCAAGTACCTTTGGCATCCCATGTACATTAGGCTACCCCCCGCGATGTCCCCACGTGACTTCTTCGATAAGGCTACCGATGGATAAGGCGCCTCCTAACAAATGGCAAATACACTTTGGACAGTATATTTTAAAGGGACTTAGTAACATTGTCCAAATCCTCAAAATAAAATTATAATTCTAGCGGTTCCCTCATACCTTGTTGTATTCGTATTAACAATACAATCATGGGACAGGTTTCGTTTTTTCAAATTTCCCTTTCGTTACAAAGATAATTACGATCGAAGTATTCAGATAAGAAAAACTCCCCCGGAGTTTTGAAACCGTGTACAAAGTAAGTGCAGTGAGTTAGTGAATAGCATTTTACATTTTCGCTCATTACTTTGCCATGCAATGTCCATTTGACTTGAAATTTTCACACAATATCCTGTGGACACGTGAGATAACAACAATATACATTGGGTGATTTCAAGTATGGTGTTGGGGTTAGTGTTAGTGTTGAGGATGAAAAACTGCCTCTAATCTGAGCTAAACACCAGCTTCCAGATTAAGAGGAGGTCACGAACTTTTTAATCGTGATGACCTTGAGTAGTAATCGATCACAGTATCGCTAGTGTTTGTCAACACCAGAGACAAAATCACGCGAACCCCCTTAAAATGGTGACGAAAACGGTGACATGGTTACGAATCAGAGAGCAAGCCGTAATGAAGACTTACCACATACATGTATTGAATACCATAATAAAAAAAAAACATTCAAACCATTCACTTGGTCGATACGATTTTAGTGGATATTCCCTATTTTTAGTGAAATTTGTAACTAAACTCGCAAGAAATGTGCGTGACTCTCTTTAAAAAATTGAATGCCCGCCGCGCGCGGAGACACATCGCTAGCGCTAGCGGTTTGCTTACCCGACGATGAAGGCATAACTCGCTGTGGCAGCATGCACGGTAAAAGTTCCGCGTAATACGGATAGTATGTGACATGTTACTAAGTATATAGTTTAATATAATCTGTCACGTGATCACTAGGTGTTTGATGGCCGAGTGGGTAAGGCCGGTCGCACGTGTACATCACGTAATGAAATAATTGTTAGAAGTGGGTTCGAGTCCCCGATGTGGTATTTTTTTTTTTTTTTTGCCATTATTAAAAACAAATCTCGTAGAGCTTTGAACTCAATTACAAGTTTTTTAAATAAAATGTCAAAGATGTACAAACAATTGTCAGTGTATACATTACCTACAGGGTCATCTAGAGGAGTGTGTGTTGGGGGGGGGGGGGAATAATCATCATGAATCACGATGTTTCAAATATAAACTGATGACAACAAGATTCTGATCTTTCTCATTCTCAACATCGAACTGAAAAGGTGTAAACTAAGTATTTTGAAAGTAGCAGTTATTCATAGGCTTTTTTAAAACATGGGAGCTAGAACGTATAATTAGGCCTATTTAGAAAAACATTCTGGTTTCGAAAATAATTAGCTGCCTGAAAAGTGTGTAACAATTTTGCAAGAATCACAGGAATTAACCACCTCTGTATTATATTGTACGTGTGGCTCGACAAGGCTGGGGGCCATTATTCCCCCCCCCCCCCCCCCCCCCCCACCTCCGAGATTTGTTTTATTGCTCCAAAACGTAAAGCTCGGACCTATACCGTTACTAAATCACGTTACGAAATCCCGAAAATCGCTCAATTTCGTGATGTGTGTACAAAACAACTGGCCAATATAAGTTTTCGTTCAAAATAGATACATCGTTGGTTTGGTCTGGTTTATATTTGAAGTGTTTGTTTTGGTGTTCAAAAAGTTAAATTATAGTTAGAAATGAAACAAGCAACACAACAAATACAAATGCAGAAGTATAAAAACAAAGAAATAATTATGTACATAAAATAATTCATTATAAATTGAATATCATTGAATATCAGATTTATGGGTAAAAATATGAATTGTATGACCTTATTTGCGTAAATTACTGTAGATATTCAAATTAATACATTCATAAAAAATAAGATTTTCATTGCGTTTCATAAACTTCACTTAAAGGGGTAGTTTAGTTTTGGTAGAGAGGGCGCTGCACATCACAATTTTTTGGTGAGGTAATGAAAAACTGAGTGTCGAATTTGAGAGAACATGCAATTTTAATGGCAAAATAAACTTTATTTGGTCAAAATCGACCCAGAAACGGCTGAAATATCAATAAATATATCTGATCTTATAATTATTTGGGGCCCAAATAATTATATGATTTTTAGAAAAAAATAAAAAAATGCTTGCACTTTTTCAAAAAATTTCAAACGCGTTTTTGACATAGTTGTTGATGATGTCTCTATCTAATCATTATATCAATAAAACATCACATGCATAATTTTGTATGAAAAATGGTTGAAACCAATACCTTTTTAAAAAGCGCCCTCTTGTGTTTTAATGGCTCTTTTTGAATGATAACAGGCTTTTTACTTAGTCGTTTGTAATTTTTTATACATTTCGAGCATGGTGGAGTTATAACTATTAGTTTATAATGTTACTGTGCAGGTTTTGGCTACTAAAGTTCAGTCTTACCAAAACTAAACTACCCCTTTAAGTAAAATTTCACAAATTATCTAGGTTGATACCCTTTTTACATGCTTAGACAAACGAAAACACCACAATTTCAGTTCAGAATTGTGATTTTAATGCCCACCTAGCAACAGTAACACTAACACCAGCTCGATCTGTACTTGAAATGACTTTCATTTCGATCCCTATGGAAGTTGTTATCTCTATGGAGTTTTGCGTATACATGCTCAACACTAACACTACTGGGCAGATTAGCAGACGACGCTAAACACCAGCAACCACGTGGCACTGCCGGAAGTACGAGGTCAAACCTCTTACACCAACTCATTTCAAGTACGGTGTTAAGGCTGCAGTTAGTGTTTATTAAACACTAACACTAGCTCAACACCATCTACGATAGTATATTGCCATATCAATTAACACCGCCTGTCGGAAACGGAAGTTTGTACAACGGTGAAATCAGAGGTCATCATGTAAACACCATCCTAACACTAAGTCATTTCAAGTATGGTGTTTAAGCCCGATTTAGTGTTTAATAAACACTAACACCAGGTTTAAACACCATACTTGAAATCACCCATTGTATCAACCATTCATCACTTTTTGCACATGTCAACAAAGTTACTGGATCCCTTTAAGAGTTAATCATTGTACCAATATTTGGCTGAAACCGTTTGTATGAAGGTGACATTTTACTCGGTCTTACTTCGCCTACCTGAATTAAGAAAATGTGCATGTACATTACATGATGAGAACGCTCGTTGTCTTTGTTAAAACCACAAGCTGAAGTGTACTATTGGATTGTTCCGATACAGGAGTGCTGGGGCATAAGCTCCAGTATGGATCGAGCTGTTTCGGCGTTGACCTGTTTGGCACCACGTACATGACGTACGCCTATATCCCGTATCTTTTGATATTTTTGAAGCACAACCAGAATTCTACTATCGGACTATGTTTTTAAATATAAAAAAAACGCATACATGCTGTTCTTACTACTGTGACAATAGATTGGAACATTTATGCTGTAGTAATGCCAAGACGGACAACTGAATAACTTGCACCCAATGTTGCAGAAGCGAATAAAGAGGATAATTGTTTAACGTAAGATCTTCAACCGTAAGTACACACCCTTTGTTGCTTTGTTTGTTTGAGTAAGATTATCTGCTGCATAAACGAATTTAACAAATGGTATCCATGAAAAAAATGAATGAAAAAAATAATATTGTGCCCTGAAAATATGAAATCATAGACTGTACAATTGAATGTTTTGGGAGCAAAACATATATGCTAAAATAAAAGTAACACTATTCTGCCTGCATACTCCATATTAGTTTAAGGGGATTGTCATGGAGATGATGACGGTGATAATATAGATGATTTTTGTCTTTGTGTCTTTGCGTCTTTACTAACAATTTATACAACTTGAACACATCTAATACACCTAATGAATGAAACAATGGAGAGGATGAGGCCATTCTATTAGTAAAAGTAATTGCTCCCAAAGCCATTTTGTTGGTAACATCAATATTTTGTTCATTAATATCCCCAGACTTCTATGGTAATTATACCCATCAACGCCTGTTCAGCATCTAGATGAGGGTAAATCATAGAGCTGTTATATACAGCTCTATGTGGTACAGTTCCTAAAAAGGTAACTAAATTGTTTCAAGAGCCACCTTGAACTGCTCCAAAGAAGCCAGTTCAACGATGTTCTGAGGTAGCTCGTCCCAGTCCTTAAGTGTCCTGGGGAAATAACTAAATTTGCAAGTGTCCATTGAAGAGCCTAGTCTCATAAATCGTTGTTGTTGACTTCTCCTTGTAGTTCGCTCCCTCGGTTTGATGTAATCCGGATTGGAATCGCAATTTTGTTATTTGCTATCTTGTAGAACATTGACAATCGTGCCCGTTTTCTTCTTTCTTCAAGAGTTGGGAGATTAAGTTATTCTCGCATGGATGTTACACTGGCATCACGCTGGTAGTTTCCACAAATGAAACGAAGTGCACGTCTTTGGATCTTCTCTAGTTGGTCTATCTGATTCTGCTTGTTGGGGTCCCATACTACCGAAGCATACTCTAGCTGGGACCGTACGAGAGAGATGTATGCCATTTTTTTCACTTCTGTTGGACATTGTCTTCCAAGATTTCTCCGAATGAAACCAAAGGTCCTTGAGGCCTTGTTTGTGACCGCATCTACATGCGATTTCCAGCTTAGACGTTCATGTAGCTCGATACCAAGATATGCTTTGCTTGCCACACCTAGGAGATCATCTCCCCTCATAGTATAAGCGTGCATAATGGGATGCCTCTTTCTGTGAATTCACATTGAGTAGCATTTCTTGGCGTTGAATTGCATTTGCCAACGATCAACCCACTCCAAAAGTCTGTCCATATCTGATTGAAGTTTTACCGTGTCATCTACAGATGTTATTCTCCGCATCAAAAGGCAATCGTCCGCAAATAATTTGATGGTAGAATCGACCTCGTCACCAATGTCATTTATGAATAAGAGGATCATCATAGGACCTAGAACTGTGCCCTGAGGCACTCCTGATGTGACATGAACCGACGTTGAAGCCTCTCCATCAACAACCAGTCGTTGAGTCGTGGTAGTTAACCAAGTTGATATCCAGCTTAGGGTCACATCACGGATTCCGTAGTATTTCAGCTTACTTAAAAGCCGATGATGAGCAACCTTGTCGAAGGCCTTGGAGAAGTCCAAAATCATTACGTCTGTTTGATGTTATCTTAAGATCTGGATAGTTCTTCCACCGAATTGATGAGTTGGGACTCGGTAGAATGCTTCTTGCGGAAACCATGTTGATACTTCACAAGTATATCATTTTCATCCAGATGTTCCATGATGGAGTGAAAGATCACATGTTCCATGAGTTTAGATGTGACACATGTTAGAGAAACAGGTCTGTAATTCTCTGGTTTGCATTTATTTCCCTTTTTATAAACAGGTACAATATTAGCAATCAACCAGTCATGTGGTAATTTGCCTGTGTCATAAGATTGAATGAATATGATTCGAAGTATAGGGGCTATTTCCTTTGCATATCCCTTCAAGATCCTGACAGGAATTAAATCTGGTCCACATGCTTTATTTGAATTGAGAGTTTTAAGCATTCTTTCAATCCCTTCCAGCATAAAAGTTATGTTTGACATCGACACATAAGGACTTGGTCCTTTGGCTGGTATCGCCTCTCGGGTTTTGTTTGTAAATACAGATTCATACTGATTGTTGAGAGGCTCGGCTTTTGAAAGGTTGTCTGTCGCAAGTCCATAAGCTGTCTTCAAGGTTGGAATCGTACCCGAGTCCTTCTTCCTGCTGTTAACAAATTTCCAGAAAATTTTGTGTGGATGTTTTTCATCGTCGCTGTCCGTAAATATTCCATTTATGTACTCCTCGTACGATTTTCTCATGCTAGCTTTGACAGCCTTTCTTATGTCTCGAAAATCCTGCCAGCATTGATCGGTGTCAACTCTCTTTGCCTTATTGTATAATCTCTTTTTCTTTCGAATTTGTCTCTTAATATCATTCGTCATCCATGGCACATCCTGCCATGATGACAATTTTTTCTGAGGGATATGTTTGTCCATCAAACGAAATAATAAGGACAAAATAGTGCCAACAATATAACCTTATACGTTTAAAATTCCATGTCGTGTTCCCTTATTTGTGTTGTATATTTAGTTTAAAAGGTAGTTCGGATGTGTTAATCAGACGGGCGGTGCCATCTTGCGAAATCAATGCGTACGGCACTGTTATGCAGTGCGCACAAACTAGTAATATGGCGACCCCTATAGTGCAGCATTATAAACACGCATGATGATCTTTAAGCTCTTAAATAGAGCCTTTGGACTATTATTATTGTATTAATATTAATATTTAACCTAGGCCAAGGTGATTTATTTGCCCTTAAAGGGATTAAGTATAACTTTGCTGACATGTGCACAAAAACAATGTATATTGTTATTATTTTGTCATCTGAACACTTCAATCGTAAATATCTTTTTAACGAAAGAGAAATTTGAAAAACTGAAACGTGTCCCATGCTTTTTCTGTTGTTAATAATATAATACAACAAGGTACGAGGGGAACCGCTAAAATTCCAATTAGATTTTGAGAATTTGGACAATGTGTCCCTTTAATGATTTATGTAAATTATGGACTCTGTAATAAGGCTTACACAAACAAACCGTTGTACTGTGGCGTTTTGTTTAGTGTACCCGTGTCCCATGCACGGTTCCCCAACACAATGTTTTTGGAATTTTGTTCGCCTATACTGTTGAAGGGATAGTTGAGTTTTTGGTAAAAAGAATTTAGTTTTGGTCAAACTGAATTTTAGAAACCAAATCCTGCACCACTACATTACAATCTAACAGTTACTCTCCACCATGCTCGAAAGGTATAGAAAATTGCCAACGGAACAGCACGTTATCATTCACAAACAGCCGTTAAAATTCAAAGGGCACTCTCTACTGGAACGCATTGTTTTCAACCATATATAATACAAAAATGTACATATAATGTTTTGTTAAAATAATGATTAAAAATAGAGATCATCAGGAACTATTTAAAACCATCTTTTTAAAGTTTTGAAAAGTGTAAGCATTTCCGCGTGTTTCAAAATTTTCAAAAATTGAATTGAATTGAATTGAAAAGAGTTTATTCATCAAATAGTTGGCAGCCAAAGGCTGAATTGTACATTTGTTACAAAGTGCAAAGATTAACATACACATTAAAAGTTATAAAGTTTAAAAGGCGATAAGAAATATGCAAACAGCAAAATACACAATTATACATGTATAAGAAAAAAATGATCATACAAAGTTGAACTATATATTGTTTAAAATACGAACAAGGTAAGGAAGAGCACTATTTTGAAATCTTAAAGTTTTGCATTTAAAAGTGTCATATTTATTCGATTTTCTAAAATTGTATCTATTTTCTCTTTTAACTGGTAACCAATCATTAAAAACAGGGTGTTTTTCTAAAGATATTACAAACTGTTCACAAAGTTGTTTTCTTCTTGCTTCCAATGTAATCAAATTGCACAATGAAAGAGCATTAACATAAGTTATATAATCACCTCCCAATATTATTCTCAGGACTCTCTTTTGAATCCGTTCTAAATTTAATATTTGCTCTTGAGTAATATTTCCATTAAATTTCCATTGAAATTGTATGCCCTTACAAATTTGGCAAATTTGACCATAAGTACAGGGCCCTGTATACCAAAACTCAACTAACCATCTAAACATTATGTCCCCCATGAACATGCAAGGGAATCATTGGTGGTTGCATAAGAAATATTATAGATATACAAATACAACAAGTTGGTCCACCACTCGTCCGTATGTCTTAGTCGCTATGATTTTCTGTATTAGTAATAGCCAGAATAGGGCAGAGGTTGGCGCACTTCCCCGCCATCTGGTTCGCAGGCCAGTAATTAAAATTACTATAAACAGTGTGTACTATAGCCTTTCCAAATATGGAATATGCAAATGGCACCAAGTACCTTGGCATACCATGTACATTAGGCTACCCCCCCCCCCCCGCGATGTCCCCACGTGACCTTTTCGATAAGGCCATCGATGGATAAGGCGCACCCTTACAAACGGCAAATAAACTTTGGACAGTATATTCGTACCCATATTAGGCTGAAACAGTTTGTATGAAGGTGACATTTTACTCGGTCTTACTTCGCCTAACTGAATTAAGAAAAATGTGCATCTACATTACATGATGAGAACGCTCATTGTCTTTGTTAAAACCACAAGCTGAAGTCTACTATTGGATTGTTTAAGAACTTATAGTATTCATTAAGCTGTCACAGCCGATACAGGAGTGCTGGGGCATAAGCTCCAGATATGGATCGAGCTATTTCGGCGTTGACCTGATTGGCATCACGTACATGACTTACGCCTATATCCCGTATCTTTTGATATTTTTGAATCACAACCAGAGTTATACTATCGGACTATGTTTAAAAAAACCCCGCATACATGATGTTCTTACTACTGTGACGCTGTAGTAATGCCAAGACGGACAAGTGAATAACTTGCACCCAATGTTGTAAACCGAAGAAAGAGGATAATATTGTTTAACGTAAGATCTTCAACCGTAAGTACACACACTTTGTTGCTTTGTTTGCTTGAGTAAGATTATCTGCTGCATAAACGACATTAACATATGGTACCCATCAAACAAATAAATGAAACAAATACTATTGTGCTCTGAAAATATGAAATCATAGACTGTACAATTGAATGTTTTGGGAGCAAAACATATATGCTAACATAAAAGTAACACTATTCTGCATACTCCATATTAGTTTTAGCCTTTTAGGGGATGTCATGGAGATGAGGACGGTGATAATATGGATGATTTTAGTCTTTGTGTCTTTGCGTCTTTACTAACAATTTATACAACTTTAACATATCTAAT
This sequence comes from Echinarachnius parma, assembly GCA_037951105.1. Classification (NCBI taxonomy): domain Eukaryota; kingdom Metazoa; phylum Echinodermata; class Echinoidea; order Clypeasteroida; family Echinarachniidae; genus Echinarachnius; species Echinarachnius parma. Next base: position 149,220 of record JBAMJV010004062.1, read on the forward strand.
ATACCTAATGAATGAAACAATGGAGAGGATAAGGCCATTATATTATTTTTAAAAAGCCATTTTCTTGGTAACATCAATATTTTGTTCATTAATATCACCAGACTTCAAGGCAGTGAGGTAAATGTGATTGAATATTACGAATAATATAACAATACAATAATACAAGGACTCGTTTCGGAACAAGGTATCTTTAGTGTATACAGAATTCCTACTTACCTACGAAGAACAGAGCATGAATTTTATACTCTTTATTGAGATGAAGATAGAAAAGGTCACATTTTTAATGAAAAATTATGCCATCTCATAAATAAAGCGTTTTAGATTACGCTTATCAACATTTATATGGTTGAGTGGATGTTCCATTTTTGCTATTTTTGAAAACAGACCTTGGTGTGGTTAATTGACCGTGACAAGTCATGCATGAATGATTTCATCTGGATTTCATGCGAATATTGAAGAGGGTAATTTTATCTTTAATTTGATATACAATATCATATATTTTATCGTTAATGAATACGAAATATTTGGTCTCATACAAGTGTCCAGTTTCTTTTTTTGCGGAGTATATAACAAAATCCATAAAGTAGTATGGCTACGTGACAAAATAATCGTGTCATAAGAGGCATCTGGTCATTCGGGACACTTTTAGTTGGATGTACAAACGTGATTAAATCATACAAAACAAATATGATTGTGTAGACATTGAGCTGTAGGTTGAGCACAATATATTTCAATTTTTGTTTATACAAACGTAGAAGATCATATCGAAGCATTCGCATCTCTTAGTTTGGCCTCACCAGCCCCTACCAAGGATACTTCTACCAGAGAAACTCATGAGTAAGTACAATCAAATTGCCTAACAATGGCAATGTTAATTGCCTTCAGTTAATTCTACTATTCTCCAAAGCTAAATAAGACATCATCAGAATCTGTGCTTATTTAGAAATAGAGCGAGGGTTCGAAAGTGTTCACGATATAACAATAACGGAGTAGCTTGCTGGTGGTAACAGCTCCATCCTAAAGGGGCCCTGCAACCCAAATGCAATGCCGACCTCTGTTCATCTGTATTAGTGTACATATTCAATATTTGTAAACGGTTTGACCCAAATATGTTTTGTATATCTTTAAACATTTTTATCATTTATTTGTCTTCATGTTGCTAAGCCCCACCTCATAAAAAACCCAGAGCAAATTCTATTGTTGACCTGCAGTGACATCATTTGTCAATCACTGGTCAGCTACCATGATATTAACAAAAGATGAAAGTACAAAAAGAACATCCACACAAAAGCATGCCCTGCATACCTCCATGCAATAGCTTAGACAGTGCTTTTCTTCTGACATAGCAACAGCTATTGTAATTGAAGTTGTGTACGTTGGTATTCTATTCAACCGTGTGATACTATTGTGATTAGCCTAATCACAATAGCATCACACGGTTTGTGTGGATGTTCTTTTTGTACTTTCATATTTTGTTAATCTCATGGTAGCTGACCAGTGATTGACAAATGATGTCACTGCAGGTCAACAATAGAATTTGGTCTGGAGGGTTTTTTAGGAGGTGGGGCTTAGCAACATGACGACAAATAAATGATAAAATGTTAAAAAATATACAAAACATATTTCAAACAGTTTACAAATATTGAATGTGTACACTAATACAGATGAACAGAGGTCAACATGCATTTGGGGTGCACGGCCCCTCTAAGTAAGTTCAGATTCATGCACATTGAATGGAAGTAATTCAAACCCAAAGACATATCACATAATTGTTGATATTCTCTTCTACATGTTATTAATTCACCCTCTTTGAATGATTATTAGGCCTGATTATGTATAACAATAGTTGTTTTTAAAAGGATCTAATAACTTTGTTGACCTGTGCAAAAAGTAATGAATCGTTGATTCAAAGTATATTGTTATCTGATATGTCCATCGGTTATTGTGTAAACATTTCAAGTTAAATGGACGTTATCTGGTCGAGTAATGAGCACTAACGCAAAGTGATGTTCACTTACTCATTACACTCACTTTGTACACGGTTTAGACAATCCATTAGATAATTTAACATCTAAATACTTCAATCGTAAATATCTTTTTAACGAAAGGAATTTTGAAAAACCGAAACCTGTCCCATGCCTTTTTTTTGTGTGTACAAACACAACAAAATATGAGAGAACCGCTAGAATAAAAAATGGATTTTGAGGATTTGTCCCTTTCAATAATGTTTGAATAATCTCCCACTCAAAGGTCCCTCGAGCTCGTTACAGAGGATGAGCTTGATGACCTGTCAAAGAGGTTCCCTCACAACAAATTCCACAAGTTCTGCCGCCACCTTGCCGGTAAGAGCTACAACGAAGCCGAAGCCATCTTGGCTCGGTTTAATAACGACTTCGAAAGCGCCACGCGGAAAGTTCTTGCAGATTGGACGACAAGAACGGGTGGTCATCGGTGTGACCTACGAGGTGCTCTTGAGAAGGCTGAAGCAGGTGGAATCAGAATTAACATGATATAATAATGTATATTGTATGTTGGCTTATATACACTAGGGTGCCCCCCCCCCCCAAAAAAAAAAAACGAAAAAAAAACGGAACGGAACACTTCCCAAAATATAACACAATATAGTAACACAATGATTATGTTCATCGGATAGGGTGTCTTTTCCCATGAAAAGTGATACCAAGAACAGTACTTTTGGTCGTGTAGTTTTTGCTTTAGGGCGCTCTGAGTAACACCATCAGTGCCTTATACATGGCACTTACTGCCCGTCATATCATCAAACAACCATGCACACTCTTTCGACACACAGTTAAATGCACACTAACAATAGCGCGCGTATTGCTCGTTGTTCCATGCTATGACGGGCAGTAAGTGCTATTAACAACTATTTAAAAGCTTCATTTGAAAAAAGGAAGGATTTACAAACATTTGAAACAGTTTAAAATTGTCGAATAATTGAAAGGCCCCGTAATAATTAAAGATTGTTTTGTTTATGGATATTCCAGCCATTTCTGAACTAATTTTCATTATCTCAAAAAACATATTTTGTGTAGCGCCCTTTATACCAAAACTAAACTATTCCCTAACGAGGCCGGGGGGGGGGGGGGGTGGAATCCACCCCCCCCCCCCCCCCCCACCCCCTCGAATTTTCGCGCGATAATTCCACAACGCGCTCGGGTATTGCCGCGCGACATCATGAGTTTTTTTCAGGGGGTGTCACTCTGCCAGAGTGCCGCGATTTTTGCTCACCGGAAGGAATACCACTGTAGGTTGCATTATGGGCCACTTGGGAACTACATAAACCAATCACAGAGTAGTTCATACGCGTCGTCACCGGATTAACAGACAAAAACGGGATTCCTGCATAAATTTGAATAATTAATTAAAAATCGATTATTTAAACAAAAATAACAATGCAATCTTGTAAATTATATAATGCAAGCTATCTGCGTGCCAAATTTTGAGGCGGCCGAGCGTTCGACGACCGAGATCTCGGGGGGGGGGGGGGGGGGGGGCCGGCCAGAGCATAGCCAAAATAACCTGGCCTGGATATGTACTGGGTAGTAGTCAAAAGCCCATTATCATTCAAAAGGAGCCATTAAAACATAAGAGGATGCTCTCTAAAAAGGCATTGGTTTTAACAATTTTTCATACAAAATTATGCATGTGATGTTTTATTAAAATCATGATTAAATAGAGAGATCATCAAGAAGTATTTAAAAAACGCTTTTGAACATTTTTGAAAAAGTCTATGCATTTTTTTTATTTTTTGAAAAATTCATCTAATTAATTGGGCCCAAATAATTATAAGATGCGATATATGTATTGATATTTCAGCCGTTTCTGGACCGATTTTGACCAAATCAAGTTTATTTTGCCATTTAAATGTTCTCTCAAATTCGACACTCAGTTTTTCATTACCTCACAAAAAAATTGTCATGTGCAGCGCCCTCTCTACCAAAACTAAACTACCCCTTTAAAAGCAATTATGGAATAAATAAAGACACTTAATTATTCAACAAACAAACATATTTATGAATATGTCAGATGTTTCTGTACGGACTTTGATATACAAATATAGTGAAATATATAGTGAAATATTAAAGTGCAATGCAGCGATTTGTGACTTGCTATGAATGTATTCATGAATGAATGTTTTACAATGCAATTAATCTGAATAATAATTATTTGAAAGACTGATCTGGAGTATATAGTTTAAAGGGACAGGTCCACTTTTACAAAACGTCTGAACAGCTTTCAGTTGACGGATGGGGATCAATGTAACACACAAACAAAAAATCAGATCAAACAGCCCTCTAATTTGGATTCTACGAATGAAAAACGAATGCTTCCCTCCATTTAAACTATATATCGGTCAATAAAGGAGTTCAACTGATTTAGCATAATATTACAAAAATATAGTACTAATTATCGTAAAGGTATTGTGAAGCCGACATTTGTTAACGTATGTCACGGAAAAAGATCTCAAAAATAAAGAATATAATATAATTACATGTAGTCAATTTAAGCGATGTTTGGGTATTTTGCTTGGTAAACGCTCACACATTAGTATTAATGCGCGGGTCAGGTAGGGGTCATGCATACCGATCTGGCACTCCGTGAAATATGTGTACGAACTTACTCACCGGCCGAAAATACGTATGTACCCGTTAAACCGGCGTCCCTCAGTTTAATCAGTTTTAGGTCTATAACTCCACGAAAAAGAGATTTCAAGCCCTAATTTTTTCAGGCATGCTATTAAATGACATTTCCTTTCATACAAGACAATAACCTCGCAACTTTTGAATTTTGGCTTGCAAAAGAGGATCTCTCCCTGTAAGTGGCCGAAGATTTGGCGTTTATTCATAATTCATTATAGTATTTTCAGATTGAAATCTAAACTGTATTAAAACGATACTTGATATTCAGTAACTGTTAAAAGGATCTAATAACTTTGTTGACATGTGCAAAAAGTGATGATTGCTTGATACAATGTACATTGTTGTTATTTGATATGTCCACTAGGTATTGTGTAAAGATTACAAGTTAAATGGACGTTATATGGCCGAGTAATAAGCAAAAATGCAAAGTGATATTCACTAACTCATTGCACTCATTTTGTACACGGTTTTGATGATCCAGTGGATAATTTAACATCTGAACACTTCAATTGTAAATATCTTTTTAACATAAGGTAAATGTGAAAAACCGAAATCTGTTTTGTTGTTATTACGATTACTAGATATGAGGGAACCGCTAGAATTACAAATGGATTTTGAGGATGTGGACAATGTTAATATGAATTCTTTATTCCTGATGCTCTTTTTGTTATTTAATTGAATTGAAATATTGAATATGATGATTTAATCTATTGTATTCGTTACATTTGTATGTAATGTTTTTCTATGTCAAAGTATGTTCCCTTTTGCTCTTGTTCCTTTGTTGAATTTACAATAAAATGATCTTCTCATGGCTCTCATTTTGAAGTCACCATATGGGCCACTCTTAAAGGGATAGTTGAGTTCTGGCAGACAGAGTACAGTTTTAGTCAAACTGAATTTTAGTAACCAAAACCTGCACCATTACATTACAAACTAATAGTTATAAACTCCACCATGCTCAAAAGGAATGAAACAATTACAAACGACTAAGTAAAAACCTCTTATCATTCAAAAAGAGCTGTTTAAACGAAAGAGAGTGCTTTCAAAAATCACATTTGTTTAAACCATTTAAAATGAAATATTACGCATGTGATGTTTTGTTGAAATAGTGATAGATAGAGAGATAATCAAGAACTATCTAAAAACCTCTTTTGAACATTTTTGAAAAGAGGAAGCATTTTAAAACGAATTTTAACGGCTGGTTCAAAATTATCGAATACTTGTGGGGCCCCACATTTATTACAAATGGTTTTGTTTCTGGATATGCCAGCCTTTTCTGAACCAATTTTGATCAAATAAAGTTTATTTTACCATTAAAATTGTATGCTCTTTCTAATTTGACAGTCAGTTTTTCATTATCTTACTGAAATATTTTTGTGTGTAGGGCCCTCTCTACCAAAACTCAACTATCCCTTTAACCGCGTCCAACATCATGATGCGTTTTCTTCCTCTTGATCTCTTCCCACGTATTTTTCGTTCTAGTACCAGTCTAAGAAAACTACTGATAAAGTGATATCAAATTCATGAATCTCTTACTGCGCTACAAATTATGTCACATATATGCTTTTTTTTAGTGAATAAATAAACTGAACTGAATATTATAGCATTACTTCTATCAAACAACCCTTTAGTTACTACTGTATATTGCACTCGAGACATTTCCCCCGGTCATAGCGGTATTTGTATCATTTTAATTAACCCCTTGTTGACTACGGTAACCGAGTGAGTCGTGTACAAAGTCTATGTAGCGTATATTTCAGAAACGCGTCTCTCAGATTTGTATAATGATTTAGTGTTAATGTCGTTTTGGCATTACTTAAAGCCCACGTCCAGTTTCGGGAAAGTAGCTGAATACATCTACATGTATATTGATCAATATTGTTGAATATGTATTGAAATAGGGCTTGTGTGGTAAAATCCGAACCAAAGCATCGTCAAATAAAGAAATATCGGAAGAAATCTAATATCCGCCTGTGAAATTCATAAATCCACCGCGCGTTCAGAGCTCTCATCGCCGCTATCGCTGGGGGAGATATAGCCCGTATATAGCGAACACCGCGTGTACACAGTCCTCGTGGTCGTTATACACGTAGCGTATGCTGGGCGATTCCGCTTTGGTGATATCTATACCGACGGCATAAATATATAATTTCGCAAATATATCAATTAGTAGGCGGTTTCTTGGCCAAATTTGGATAATCCTATATTAGTACAATTATATTCTTTCACATTTTTGCTAATAAGAGCTTCATTTAATTTTTTTTAGAGGGGGGCGTTTCCAAAACTGGCCTTTACCCTTAAGCAAACCAGTTTCTTTAATATTAGCTTCATGAATCCGTTTGGTAGAATACATTTACACATGTTTTCGGAATCAAACGTGCTATATGCTTTGCCTTGACTTCAGTCCTGCATATTTCCCGTTTCTCGAGTTTATCAATTATTTTCTCGACTGTCGAGAAAATAATTTATGACACAGTAAGAATTGATCACGTGAAAACATGTTTGTTCTAAATTGTACGTGTGGTTTTTATTGGCTGATAAGTCGATGTGTCTTTAATTCATGTCTTATACATTGTATCATGCTTATATTTTGTATAGTTACTGTAACTCGATGAATATACATATGTATCTGAAGTAACCTCATTTTTAAAAATGTGTATATAAGTATTATAAGTATGCTCGACATGAACATAATTATGGTGTCGAATTCATGCATTGTTATCATATATTTGTGTGTTGTATTTGTTGATATTTGTTTTACTTTTTGAGATGAGCAGTCACATACTTGCTGTAGGTTTGTATTGATTGTTTGATTTTGAATGTTGTACAGTGTATTATCACCATTCTTTGATATGGATGTATATAGGTAACTTTGAACCGTATTGTGTGATGTTAAAACTTTATGGGATCGTTTAAAGGGATCAAGTAACTTTGTTGACATGGGCAAACAGTGATAAATGGTTGATGCAATGTATATTGTTGTTATCTGATATGTCCACAGGGTACTGTGTGATAATTTCAAGTCGAATGGACGTTATATGGCCAAGCAATGAGCACGAATGCAAAGTGATATTTATTAACTCATTGCACTCACTTTGTACACGGTTTAGGCGGTCCAGTGGATAATTTAACATCTGAACACATCACTCTTAAATATCTTTTTAACGAAAGGGAAATCTGAAAAACCGAAACCTCTCCCATGCTTTTAATGTTGATATGAATACAACAAGGTATGAGGGACCCGCTAGAGTTTCAATTGAATTTTGAGGATTTTGACAAGCAGTTTGACATGTGATATGATTTGAGATTGTATGTTTGGCTAATCAGAAAATTAAGAAATTAATAATTTTGTACATAGTTGTGTATATATATTCTATGTATTTTTAATGCAATATGTTTGGTAACCTGGTAAAGATTTGGTGTATTTGTGTGTTATTTCAACTCAGACAGTGTACATTGATTTTCTCAATAGAAAAGACACTATAATATGATCCATGTATTTTAAAATATTGTTTTGTACTTTTTGAGATGAGCGCTCACACATATGCCGTTAGTTTGATTATGAATGTTGTACAGTTTATTATCATATTATATATATACTGTATATATGAATGTAGGTCACTTTGGACCGTATTATGTGACATGGATATTTTGTTTTATCATTTGACAGTTTGGCAAGAAGACTATGAGATATGATTTGAGATTTTATGTATGGCTAATTAGAAAATGAAGAGTTATTTGCATTTCTGTACATAGCTACCATATGTATATATATTTAAGGATTTTTTAAATTAAATATGTTTGGTTACTTGGTAAAGCTTTTTGTTGTCATAGTTATTTGAGACATATATTGATGGCAGATTTAGAGATTTCTTGTATTATTTGCTATATCCATGTATATCTAAATCAAGAAAGTTAGATATATTCCCCATTTCCCCTACTGCTTGAATACATACATTTTATCAGCATTGTTTTAAGTACATGTTAGTCCCGTGGTGAGCTCCAGATGATTTCGATAGAATTCGACGTAATTAATGTATTATTGTATGATTTTCTATGTACTGTATACTGATTTATAATGTTGATTTTATTAATAGAATATACAATATGTGATCCATGCATTTTTATATATTATTTTGCACTATTTGAGATGCGCACTCCATATTTGCCTAGAGTGTCTATTGTGTGTTTGATAATGAATAATGTACAGTTTATTATCACCATTCTTTGATATGGATGTACGTCACTTTGGACCGTACTTTGTGACGTTGGTATTTTGTGTGATCGATTAACAGCTTGACAAGAAGACTATGTAATATGATGTGAGATTGTTTGTTTGGCTAATTAGAAAATGAAGATTAATTAGTATTTTCTGTACATAGTTATGTATATATAGTTAGGGATATTTTTTTTAATTAAATATGCTTGGTTACTTGGTAAAGCTTTTTGTTGTCATAATTATTTGAGACATATATTGATGGCAAATTTAGAGATTTATTGTATTATTTGCTATATCGATGTTTATCTAAATCAAGAAAGTTATATATATTCCCCGTTTCCCCTCTACTTGAATACATACATTTTATCAGCATTGTTTTAAGTACATGTTAGACCCGTGGTGAGCTCCAGATGATTTCGAGAGAATTTGACGTAATTAATGTCTTATTGTATGATTTTCTATGAACTTTATACTGATTTATAATGTTGATTTTATTAATAGAATATACAATATGTGATCCATGCATTTTTATATATTATTTTGCACTATTTGAGATGCGCACTCCATATTTGCCTAGAGTGTCTATTGTGTGTTTGATAATGAATAATGTACAGTTTATTATCGCCATTCTTTGATATGGATGTACGTCACTTTGGACCGTACTTTGTGACGTTGGTATTTTGTGTGGTCGATTAACACCTTGACAAGAAGACTATGTAATATGATGTGAGATTGTATGTTTGGCTAATTAGAAAATGAAGATTAATTAGTATTTTCTGTACATAGTTATGTATATATATTTAGGGATATTTTTTTAAATTAAATATGCTTGGTTACTTGGTAAAGCTTTTTGTTGTCATAATTATTTGAGACATATATTGATGGCACATTAAGAGATTTCTTGTATTATTTGCTATATCGCTGTACATGTATATCTAAATCAAGAAAGTTAAATATATTCCCCATTTTCCCTACTGCTTGAATACATACATTTTATCAGCATTGTTTTAAGTATGTTAGTCCCGTGGTGAGCTCCAGATGATTTCGATAGAATTTGACGTAGTTAATGTATTATTGTATGATTTTCTATGAACTTTATACTGATTTATAATGTTGATTTTATTAATAGAATATACAATATGTGATCCATGCATTTTGATATATTATTTTGCACTATTTGAGATGCGCACTCCATATTTGCCTAGAGTGTCTATTGTGTGTTTGATAATGAATAATGTACAGTTTATTATCGCCATTCTTTGATATGGATGTACGTCACTTTGGACCGTACTTTGTGACGTTGGTATTTTGTGTGGTCGATTAACACCTTGACAAGAAGACTATGTAATATGATGTGAGATTGTATGTTTGGCTAATTAGAAAATGAAGATTAATTAGTATTTTCTGTACATAGTTATGTATATATATTTAGGGATATTTTTTTAAATTAAATATGCTTGGTTACTTGGTAAAGCTTTTTGTTGTCATAATTATTTGAGACATATATTGATGGCACATTAAGAGATTTCTTGTATTATTTGCTATATCGCTGTACATGTATATCTAAATCAAGAAAGTTAAATATATTCCCCATTTTCCCTACTGCTTGAATACATACATTTTATCAGCATTGTTTTAAGTATGTTAGTCCCGTGGTGAGCTCCAGATGATTTCGATAGAATTTGACGTAGTTAATGTATTATTGTTTGATTTTCTATGTACTGTATACTGATTTATAATGTTGATTTTATTAATAGAATATACAATATGTGATCCATGCATTTTTATATATTCTTTTGCACTATTTGAGATGCGCACTCCATATTTGCCGAGAGTGTCTATTGTGTGTTTGATAATGAATAATGTACAGTTTATTATCACCATTCTTTGATATGCAAGTACGTCACTTTGGACCGTACTTTGTGACGTTGGTATTTTGTGTGATCGATTAACAGCTTGACAAGAAGACTATGTAATATGATGTGAGATTGTATGTTTGGCTAATTCAAAAAAATAAGAAAAACAAAACACACGCACACACACGCACACGCGCACGCGCGCACGAACACACACACACACACACACACACACACACACACGCGCACACACACACACACACACACACACACACATATATATATACATTCCCAATGTACACCATGCCATATCATCAAATAATGTTTCTATACGAACATTCTAAAATCAATAATAATTAAACACAAATAACAGTCATAATTTCATTTTTCGAAATATATATATATTTAATTTCACTGGAATCATGTTGCCCAATACATGTCTAACTGTACAACGATTTTGAATTCACACACTTTTTAGTGGAGGCAGTGTAACGTATACATAACATCTGCCTGCTGTTTGAGAACAAACAAGATAATAAGGAATACCAACAGAAGACAAAGGAATGACTTTTTTGATCCGACTTACATCTATAACCAACAAAAAAGAGAGAAAAAAAAGAAAGAAACGACCAGACTTGACGATCTGAATGTCAGATAACATCAGCACACTCTTAGGAAAACACAAAACAATATTAGTAAGTAAGTAAAACGCTACGTCCTTATAAATGTACCTCATACACTATCATTGCATTTGTTGTCTGCCAACTTCTTACATTGCATTTGTCATGTTTGTTGGCGATTACTGTGCCATGTCACATATTGTATAACATACTAAAGCCTGCTGTAACTGCGGCGTCAAATCGCTTGTATAAAGCGCAACACTTTCACACACTCTCTATACAGTCAAACCTGCTTAAGCGACCACCTGTATATAAAGACCACCTGTCTATAGAGACCACTAATCTTTACTGCATTAAATGCAGTTCCCATGTAAATGCCTGTCTATAGAGACCACCTGCTGATAAAGACTACTTTTCTGTCTCATTTGGGTGGTCTTTATAGTCAGGTTTGACTGTAATAGATACGATACAGAGCGCAGCGCTCGTAATGACACGGCGCCTCGTTTTGTGCATTGCTCTGCAGTGCGATAGTATATTGAAAAGCGCCCTCACGGCGCCATAACACAGTGACTTTAATGTGTTATATACTAGCGGTATGGCAGCTTGATATACATTCTTCATATAAGTATTTTAAATGCATAGTATGGTTCGAATGTGCACAATCGACAGCATTGCAACAATTAGATTTGCTTTCGGTGGAGAAAAGTATAATCAATGTGTAGATTATAACAGGTTTGTGCGTGGCAACTTTGTACATAATATGTGAATTTGTAAATAATTTTTAGTTGTAGCCTGCAGCATTGTATTATTCTTCTGTTACAGAATGATTGCAACATGCATTACATAATGATGACCTCCTTGCTTTTAAATCTAGAGAGTAAGAAATAATATTATTATTACTATTACTATCAAATCATTCTTGTTATATTACATGCCATAAATCATGCCATCTTTACAGTTGTTTTATTTTTACTCTTACAATCATTATAACCATTATCAAATCACATCGCCAAAAGAATCATAATTACCAGCAACATATAGATAAATCATACAGAATATTTTTCAGGAGATTGCATTTATGCCATTTCAATCATAATTATACAAGCGGTAAAAACGTTACCGGTATTCAAGATCGTCACTTATACGAACACCCACATTCCCACAACATCTATCATGATCCATGGTTATGTATCTAAACAAAACAATCAATATGTTGTACATATTTTTTCTTGATTTGTAATCACTTAATTAGAAATTTACCTCTCTATAGTATAATATCATTTTGGAATATAACCGATTTATCAATAACAATAGATACTAAATATCTGAATAGCAATATTCGCCTTGCTGACCAATGAAAGACATCGTATCACGGATTCGTGTTTGCTGTTCCCGTGATCAATTGCACTCCCTCTGAAAATATCTGACTGCAAAACAAAATATAATAACTAACGTATGAAATAATTCTACTAGTTTACACACATTGGAATTAGATTACAATTGAGAAATACAATCATTATAAGAGTCTTGTTAATATTTGGGGAATACCATTCGCTTGATAATTTTGGTCAAAATCATTGCTGTAACAAATAATTTGTACCTAGCTTATAATTCAAAGTCTTTGCGATGATTTATTGATTAATAATAATAATAATAATAATAATAATAATAATAATAATACTAGTAATAGTAATAGTAATACTACTAATACTAATACTAATACTAATACTAATACTAATACTAATACTAATACTAATAATATCAATAATAATAATAATAATACTAATAATAATACTAATACAAATAATAGCAATAACAATAATAATTGGAAAAATTATATTAATAATAATAATAATGATAATGATAATAATAAAAATATTATAATTTCGGGAAAAAGAAAAAAATAAACATATATATATTTTTGTTTATACATTTTTTGGAAAATTATTTAAATATTAACAAAAACAGAACTTAAATTCCCACATATTTCGAACAATGATCTTGGTTTCATTAAATACAATTTCATTACAATTCAGCATATCCATACAAAAAAATTTACTTTCTTACATGTTGCAATAGTAAATAAGTTATACATATATATAGATTATAATAGAGTTACCAAAAATATACATAAATTCTGAATTAACAAAGTATTTACATCCAAGGCTTTTTCAAGAATGCACAAAATTCGAAAAATTGTATAATATCTTCTTCAACTAAAGTATAATATATTGAACAAAAATAACATTTGTGTACCCTTCTACGAACCACTCTTCCGTATACGGACTGGAATTATCTACATCAACAAAAACAAACTTTAACTACAACATTCTTAACTATATACATACATCATAAACATCTTCCTACAAAATATACAGTGAAACGATCTACACCAATAACTACTAAAAAGTTAATCTAACATTTTAAATTACCCCGAAAATGATGACCCAACATATTAAAATATTGCATGTGCAAAGAAGGCTACTGCATAGACTTTTAGACCAATGTGCACTACTGCCACTTGAATAAAATGGGGGAAATACCCCCCCCCCCTCCTGCATTCCTGCCACTTAAATATAATGGGAGAGGTAGCACCCCCACCCCCTGTGGCATTCCTGCCACTTAAATACAATGGGGGGGGGGGGGGTGAATCTGCCTTCACCACTGCAAATATCAAAGTGGGTTTATTCCCCTCTCTGGCATTGTTATAATACCCATTCAGAAAACTACAATTAAACAAAATACACAACCAGTTCAACCCTGTACATGTCTTCAATTACAATCTATCGAACAAAGTATATATATATTGCTCAGCATGTTTATAATGCCCTGCGCCATATCTGTAGTTTACTATACAATATCTATATCCATCAGGGACCAATCTCTCTTCAATAATAATGATGATTTCGAACGGCAGATCCTTACCATTTTTGTTTCCTTTTGGGCATTTTTGTTCATAATAATGTACATCAAGAACTATTTATCAAGCCAAATATAATACAACCGGCATGTTTAGTATGGTGCCCTCTACCATGTCTGTTGTTGTATACAATGAAATAGTTTACCGGGACCAAACTTCTTTTTAACAAAAAGATTTCAGATGTTAGATCTTTACCATATTTGTTTCCTCTTGGGCAGTTTTTGTTCAATATAATGTACATAAATAACTATCTATACCAGATATATACGACCAGCATGTTTATAATGCCCTGTACCATATCTGTAGTTACAATGAACTAGTTTTACAGGGACCAAACTACATTTCAACAAAAGGATTTCAGATGGTATAGATCTTTACCATTTTTGTTTGCTTTTACGCGTTTTGTTCAACACACAGTACATTCTGCAAGCAACATACAGTATATGACCAGCATGTTTAGTATCATGCCCGTACCATGTCTGAAGTTTCAATCAATACAAGGGCCAAACTATTTTCAACGATAGGATTTCAGATGGGAGATCTTCACCATTTTTGTTTCCTTTTTGGCATTTTCTTCCACACACAGTACATATAGCAAGCAGATTGTATAATAATTACCAGCATGTTTATCATGCCCCGTACCAACGTGTGAAGTTACCACAAAGAGATAAAACCAAAACACTCGCCAATAAAAGTTGATTTAGACGGGGATTTAGAATGTTAGATCTTCAACGTTTTTGTTCCTTTTAGCATTTTTGTTCTAAAGCCACCATGTTCACAATGCTCGTTATCATCATGTACCTACAGGTAAAATAAAGTGTTACGAAGGCAGCCAAATATTTCTTAAATAGTAGGATTTCAAACGATACTTCCGTACCATTTTTGTTCTTGGCGAATTATGACACATTTATGAAAATACTTTTCGATATACCTACTCCACTTGTTCAGATTTTGTTCGACTTCTCATGGATTTTGGTAACCCAACGGGATAAGGTTAAGACAAGCATTATGCTGGTTCACTCATATATTCGAATATTTTATAATTGTATAATTTCAGCATAGGTAACACCAACTTTTCCCTATTGTGTACGGGGAACTGGTGCTTTGAATTATTAACTTTGACTATGGTAATTGCAAAATCTAGCAGGGAACCAGTTAACATCTTAAATCCCAACGCATACAGAGCCGACCCGACCCAATCCGAGTGGTTTTCAGTCGGATCGGCTCAGTATGCCTTGCCCCATGACTCCATGTCGAATCGGCTCCGACTGAGCGACACCGCCTCTAGCCTCACTGAAAAAAAAACAACAGTCGGATTGGATCAAGTCGGCTCTCTTTGAGCTGAGCTTTACTTGTAAATATAAATCAATTGCTTTTCCAATATACCCCCGTCCGAAGTTTGGTCCAGACCCTGGAATGAATACATTGCATCTCATCAAAGAGCTTTTTATTTTGTTTGGATCCTATTATAGTTTCAGTGAATTGAAATATACAGTAATTATAAGTGAAAATGAGCAAAAAAAAGTTTGAGCTTCTCCAGGATTCTTATCGTAATTAATTTGAAAGTAAGGGTCATAAGTGGAGATGGGGGTTGTACTCCTCCGGTATGGCCGACTGGTTTTTAATTTTCAGCGCCATGCCGACGCCTTTCGTGTAGAGACCCAGAACCTCGCGCATCTCGTCCGTGAAGGGGTCAAAGGTCAACTTCTGGCGGGTGCTCTCCTTGCGCTTGAACCGCCCATCCGGGGAACTGAGCGCGCACAGTATGCGCTCCTCGTCGACGGCGCGCCCTGTGAAGCGCACCATGCGCTGCAGCGGTTCGTAGAGGTCGCTGCGTAGCTCCTCGTAGTGGATGACGAGGATGCGATGGCTGTACTGCAGGAAGTTGATCGCCGTGTTCGCCCACGTGCGCGACTTGCCCGCTACGAAGTCGATCCACTCTGTACGACCACGGAACAGGAGAGAGAGAGATGCCAGAAGATCGATAGGGAAAGAGGCCGTGAAAAATAAAAGAATGGCAAGAAAGGGATAGGGAGAGAGACAGTCAGACAATGTTCATGACAATGTTTAGAAATGAACATTATATCAGAGAAGATAACCTTTTAAATTTATTATCTAATAGAAATTGTGTCAAAGATATTGACAGATAAAATACATTTCAAGAACAGATCTTTTCCCTACACGGTTTTATTCTGCGATACTGTTCTAAAATGGTAACACATCCATAAACCGACAGCATAATTATTGTTCATCAATGTGATCTTTCCCATGTATAAAACAAAATGAACACAATAATAATGTTATATTTTTTTCTTTAATACAATTATTTTGCTGAACATCATTGAAAGAAAATGTTTGATTGAATGCAGTTATTGATTTAGTTGCTTTGAATTTGGATGTCATATTTTGCTGGAGATGAAAATAAAATTCGAAATACTAATAAATGATGACGGCAATTAAATCTTACTGAATAAAATAATCAGATTGAATTTTATTGAATAAGATCGTGTAACTGAATTTGATTACGAAATGTTTTATTAGCTCTATATATACCTGTTCCCTGTGTGTAGTGTTTCTCACTGGCAAAACCCGTATGTCCACCAAACTTGCGGTTGTGCTCCGATATGATGGCCTTGTAGGGGTTTCTGATGATGAGAATAGCGCCATCAAACGACGATATATGCTCATCGTCGAACCGGTGCGTCTTCACAGCGATCGTGTTTCCCTTGCGCCAGTTTTCCCTCTCACCTTTAAAACCTGGGGGGAAAGGAGATACAGAGATAAAATTAAATGATGCACACGATATGTGCAATATCGTTTTAATTACCAGATATTTTTAATCTGAAAATAGACAAAATTAAACTAATTAAAAAAAACATACAGATATCGTTTTTCTTCTTTGATCGTGTTCTCTTCCAAGTTCATGTATTTTGAATATAGGGAAATTTGAGCAGAGAATATATTCTGAACAGAGAAGATATTCTGAACAGACCGACCGATCAATCAATCAATCAATATATTAATCAATCAGTCAAGTATTATGGATAGTGTTGACCGATAAGTGATCTTGGTTAGCCTTGGGTTCAGGCATTTTGTTTTTTGGGTTTCTCCGGATTGTGTCCAGGTAAGTATACAACAGTATTGGGTAAGTATCCAAATCCATAATCGATCAATTAGTTAAACAAATTCAATACTACTACTACTAATAACAATGCATTTACATAGCGCAAGTCCAAATTATTGAAAGAGGTGAGTTTTCAATCAAGCAAAGTTAATTACCTTTCCGAAATAAATCCCCGTCGTCGTAGTAACTGCCAGTGTAAATGCCGGTGGCTCGTTCTAGCAGGTAGCGGACCCAGGTGTTCCCGGATCCCGGGAAGCTGGCCAGCGTGATGAGCGGGAACTGCTTGTCCGCCCCCATCTTAATCTCTGTACATCTCGTATCTGATAAGGACAAGAAAATACAGGGATTAGTCATCTGCATGCTGACAGTGGTGTTGCTATGGGAAGATTTGTATTTGTATTTATTTTTTTTTTGGGGGGGGGGGGGGGGGAGAGGGATGCATAATTATGTGCACCCTCAATATTTAGATTAAACAAAAACAAAAACATTAGGGGAATAGTCAACATAACATTTTAATAACGAAATTCACGGATTAGCATCAAATTATAATGCATAGCCTAACAACATTTTAAGTTTTAAAGAAATTTTCTCAATTCTGATAAAATAACATTCAACGGAAGAACAACGTTATGATAACTAGAACAGTAATTTTTTTTTTTTTTTCGAGGGGCAGACATTTTTAACCTTCTGCATAATATCAAACAGAAGCCTGTGGATCAAATAGCAACGCTATCGGATTTTAAATATGTATGTGATAAAGGTTCACCTTCTACGCCAGTCTGGTATATTGCATAGTGTGATTGGCCGCCACAAAAGTGGGTGTGGTCGCCGGTGCACGGCACTTCGCATTCGCTGGCCTCCACCACTTTCCGCAAGGTGTAGTTGTGTGTGAGGTAGCCACAGTGGCACTGGGAGCCGCGAAATAAGGCCGCTAGTGGCTGTTTCTGTAGGGGGGAAGAAGAATAAGACAGAGATGGATATATTAGATAGAAGGAAAGAAAAGTCGAGAAGGATAGAGAGAGAGATGTTACTACATGATACATTTACATTATAGAGCTCTTGTTAATTATTATGAACAGAGATGCAATTTAAGTTATACACTTTAACTAAAAACAGACGAATATCATATCAATATGCTATTAGTAAATTCACTTACAAACATGTCTTTAGTAACAATCACGCAATGAAATATTCGTTATCAGGTTTTAATTTGTTTTAATGTGTAAATCAAGAACACATAATAATTTAGAGGGGTAAATTACACTTTCCCGCCACAGCTTCACTTTGATTTTGTTTCACTTTCTGTAAGTTTGTGGTGCTTTTTTGGTCTAAAAATCAAGATCGGGGGTTCGGGGGTTCGGGGGTTCGGGGGTTCGGGGGGGGGGGGGGGGTTGGGTGGTATCTCTCCGATGATGAGCTAATATAATTCAGATGAAGAAGGAAAATTAAGCTCTAAACACGACAATGTTCGGCAATTTCCGGCACATTTTGACTAATTTCTTACTTCTGTGTGTGTTTGTTTTGGGGGTTTAAGTTTTCATACTGGACGGAACAAATTATGGACAATATTATATAAATGTAGTAACTTTTACACCAAAAACTTACTTGTTTTACACACGTGCTCAAACACGTCTCGATCTTCATGAATTCCGACTCCTCATAGTACTTGGTGAAGTAGGAATCCTGGGCTGGCCGCTCTGCGCAGGTCCGGAATCCGTCAACGAACCCTTGGACCGGGCCATCACCTGGGCAAAGAATAAAACTATGCATTAACATTCTGAAAGAGTGAATAAAAACTTTTCTCAAAATTGCCTTGAAGAAAAATGTGTATTAATTATTTATGCGTATACGTTGCTGAAGTATATAGGAATGTTGGGCTGGCCGCTCTGCGCAGGTCCATAAGCCATCCACGAACCCTTGGAACAAGAGTAAAATAAAAACAACATAATTATGAAAATTGAGATGAACACAGTTTTTAAGAAGTAAGCATCGTTAAGGATTTAGTCAACAAGGTCAATAAGTTAAGTTAAGTTATTGAGGGTTATCTTAAAGCTTTCCCTCTACGAATCCTAGTTAATCCTCACCTAGGAAAAATAAAACATGAAATAAAACAATTTAGAATTTATGAAAATGGATGCATCATTAATTTATATCAGAATGACAATAAAATAATCGTGCAAATTTATCATATTTCAGTAAAATAATCCATTGTAATAATAATGTTAACAGGTGGACCTCCAGATTTAAAGGTTCTTTGTCGTCGAACCCAGAGGGCGTTTGTGGAAAAAAAGTAACAAGGCAGCACCATGTCTGCAGATCCGAGTTCGTGCGTTAAAGCGCGGCACTCTCGCAAGTCTCTATTGTGTTTCAGCTACATATCACAGCTATTAAAGATGCAAAGTACTCAATGTGCACCGCTAAAGTGTACCGCTTGCATATAAAATGGCGCCTAGCCATATACCCTGAAAACGTTCCTCCAACGCAACACCGTCAGTAGCCTTTACTAAACGCCAGGGGCGTCAAACGTCCGCATGTAATCAGCGGGGAGAATGATGATCGCGGCAGCTAAACCCCTATTAAACTAAGAGCAGGCAATCCTGTTAAGCGACGCTTTTACGGTAAAGACATAATGATGACGTCATTAAAGGGAACATGTTTTTTTAACCCCTGTAGCGCCGATAATTGGTGCAAACTTGCGCATTACACAATCCTAAAATGTCTTTAAAAATTGCGTCTCCCTATAAGCTTCCTGAAAAATTTCCACTCACACGACAACACGGCCACTTTAAAAGATGTAACGCCGTCAGTAGGCGACTACACGCCAGGGGCGTCGATTGTAAGAATGTCATCCGCGGGGGATGATCACGGTAGCTAAACCCCTATTAAACTAAGAGCAGGCAATCCTGCTATTACGGTAAAGACATACTGATGACGTCATTAAGGGAACATGTATTTTAACCCTTGGAACGCCGACCAATGGTGCAAACTTGCATATTACACAATCTCAAAATGGCTACTAAAATAGCACCTCCATATCACGAGCTCTCTGGAAATGTTCCACTCACACGACAACATGGCCACTTTAAAAGATGTAAAACCGTCAGGCGACTACACGCCAGGGGCGTCGATTGTAAGAATGTCATCAGCATGATCAGCGGGGGGATGATCACGGAAGCTAAACCCGTATTAAGCTAAGAGCAGGCAATCAACATAATTTATCATGATGACGTCATCTATGGTAAATTGTATTTTAACCCTTGCAGGGTCGATCTATGGTGCCAATTTGCGCATTATGTAACCACACAATATTGGTCTAGGAAAATGGCCCTAAAAAAAGAGCTATCTGAAGAAAAAAAAAGTCCCTCTAAAGCCTAGTGCCCACTTAACGATCTGGGCCTAGCGATCTATAGCGATCTTGCCCGAATAGGAGCGATCACCTGAGATCTGTGGTTAAGTCGCCAAGTGGGCACCAATGGCCGCACCAGATCGCTGTAACTCGCGTCCGCAAGGGTGGTGTCGGTTGCGGTCGCCGGGGTGTTGACATGTTCAAAAATCTGGCGACCAGGTCGGTCTCGATCGCATTCGCGGCGATCTGGTGCGGCCATCGGTGCCCACTTTGCGACTTAACACAGATCTCAGGGGATCGCTCCTATTCGGACAAGATCGCAAAGGGCTCTAGCGACCTTGGAATCACGTCAGTTCGCAGTGAGTCAGCCTAATTACATTGTGTACGCGATATTTTCAATTTGGCCTCCTAGGGGTCATAGCTTGGCCCCTATTTCCACCCATGGAATACAATAACGAGGAATTCACGCTTTTTTATTCTGAATTTGTTGGCGAGGCATGGCTAGCCGTTTGAACATTTATTTCCTTTTCTTGATATCAAGAGTTACCAACAGCAAATCATTTATTGATATCAACAATTCAAGAAAAATATCAGAAAAAGAATTCTTGATACTTGCAGGGCGCCTTGTAGAGCAGTATCGCATAACTGAACATTGAATTCTTGATATCAAGAAACCATTTTCTGTTGCTAACCAATGGCAATTCCTGATTTCAAAAATTCAACTCCTGGCATCAAGAAATCGAACTCTGGATATCAAGAAATCGAACTCTGGATATCATTAATTTATTTCCTGATATCAAGAATTTAATTATTGATTATTTGAAAACAGAATTCCTGATATCAAGGATTGAATTCCTGATATCAGGAAATATGAACAATTGCCCAAATGGCTTTTTTTGTGCGATCCCGCCCGACATGCGATCGAGAACGAACTTGTTAAACATGTCCAAAACCTTGCGACCGCAACCGACACCACCCTTGCGGACGCGAGTTACAGCGATCTGGTGCGGCCATTGGTGCCCACTTTGCGACTTAACCACATATCTCAGGGGATCGCTCCTATTCGGGCAAGATCGCTAGGCGCAAATCGCAAGGTGGGCACTGGGTTTATTAAAAAAAACTCGCAAAGCGTATTCTGATGTCAAGACAAGCAAGAGCGAACAATACCTCGCTCTAATTCTCAACGATGCGCGCATGCGTGGAAATAGGGACAATAGGAAGTCGCCGTGAGATCGCATAGTGGGCACCGAAAATGATCGCGTACGCAATGAAATCGGGCTGACTCGCGGCGAACTGGTGCGATTCACACCGAACTGAGATCGCTAGCAACTCGGCTAGATCGCAAATCGCTGGGTTCCCACTGCCGATCAGATCAACTCGATCAAGCCCGATCAGGCTATTTTGGCATATTTTTGCCTGTTCGGGCTTGCTCGGCAAGGGCGATCGGGGTCGATCTACCTTGATCGGCATGGTCCCGCTCCCTACACGAATATTTTTGACAGTCAAAAATCTTCGTGTAGGGGTCGAGAAGGCAAGCGATCGAACAGCGATCGTGTATTGATCGAGTGGAGGTCTAGCTGGTCGGGAGGAAACGATCGTATAGAGATCTAGTTTGGTCTGGATGGATTTTTTTCCACCGATCATCTCGATCTACACTCGACTACGACACGATTGGTTCCCGATCAACTCGATCATGGTTCGATCTGTTTTTATTGACAACTCGACCGCTACACGAGCGCTACGCGACTTCCTTAAACCGCTACTCTCATTTTTTGACTGCTACTCGAGCGCACTCGATCACATCCCGAGCACGAAGAGCTAAATGTAGAGTGTGCACTACTGCTGACATTGAGTGAGATGATGGTGACGATGATGATGATGATGATGATGATGATGATGATGATGATGATGATGACGATGATTGATAATGATGATGATGATGAATTTGTGATCAAATGAAACATTTTGTAAAATCATCTTTTAAACGTCATAAATTAGAATCTAAAACATTTCAATCGTAATGTTGTTTAAACGTTATTGGAATATTGTAGCTAAATCTGTTAGTATGTCATTATAACATCAAGTTCATGTATTAAGGACATTTTAAAGAGACTTTTGTAAAATGTTTCGCTCTAGCATTTTAAAAACATTAATTTATTGACATTAGTAGTAATGTTTTTATTTAAGAAATAAATCAACATTTAAAAAATGTTTCTCACCTTACCTTTTCTAGAAATTGTCTTTTAAATATTGATGCAGAATATCATGCGAGTATTAGACATCATGAATCATAACCTTTTCTATTTTAGTATAAAGAGATTTTTTAAATGTTAAAGGGGTAGTTAGTTTTGGTAAGGCTGAACTTTAATAGCCAAAACCTCACACAGTAACATTATAAACTAATAGTTATAACTCCACCACGCTCGAAAGGTATACCAAATTACAAGCGACTAGTAAAAAGCCTGTTATCATTCAAAAAGAGCAATTAAAACACAAGAGGGTGCTTTTTAAAAAGGCATTGGTTTCAACCATTTTTCATACAAAATTATGTATGTGATGTTGTATTGATATAATTATTAAATAGCGAGATCATCAACAACTTAAAAAAAAAAAACGCTTTTGACATTTAAAAAAAAAGTGCAAGCATTTTTTTTCTACAATATCATCTAATTATTTGGGCCCCAAATAATTTATAAGATCAGATATATTTATTGATATTTTAGCCGTTTCTTGGTCGATTTTGACCAAATAAAGCTCATTCTGCCATTATAATTGCATGTTCTCTCAAATTCGACACTCAGTTTTTCATTACCCTCACATAACATTTTTTATGTGCAGCGCCCTCTCTACCAAAACTAAACTATATATACCCCTTTAAATTTGTGATAAAATGAAGACATTTTGTAAAATCATCGTTTAAACGTCATAAATTTGAATCTAGAACATGATCGTAATGTTGTTTAAACGTTATTGGAATATTTTAGCATAATCTTTGATTATGTCAATATAACATCATGTTTCTACTTTAAAGCCAAGTCCAGTTTCGGGGAAAGTAGCCGAATACATCTATATTGATCATTATTGTTGAATATGTATTGAAATAGGGCTTTTGTGGTAAAAATCTGAACCTAAGCATCGTTAAATACAGAAATATCGGAATAAATCAGTATTTCGTAATACACGTAGCGTACATAGCGTATGGGCGATATATATCTATGCCTACATTGCTATATTATGCCTGGATAACTCCCGTATTAGTATAATTATATTCTTGCACATTATTGGTAATAAGAGCTTTCATTTCATTTTTTGAGAGGGGGGGGGGGGGGGGGGGGGGCGTTTCCAAAACTGGTCTTTACCTTTAAGGACATTTTGAATATACGTTTATAAAATGTCCCGCTCTTGCATTTTAAAAACATCAAGGTATGACATTAGTAGTAAATGTTTTATCTAAGAAAAAAAAATCAACATTTAAATTTTTTTTGTCATACTTACATTTTCTAGAAAATGTCTTTTAAACATTAATGCAGGATGTCATGCGATTATTACACAGCATGATTCATAACATTTTCTTTTTCAGTATATATAACTATTTTTTATGTAAAATTTGTGATAAAATGAAACATTTTGTAAACTCATCTTTAAAACGCCATAAAATGTGAATCTAAAACATTTTAATCGTAATGTTGTAGAAACGTTTTTGGAATATTGTAGCAAAAACTTAAATTATGTTATTATAGCGTCAAGTTTATGTGTTAAGGACATTTAAAAAGACTTTTTAAGAATGTTTCGCTCTTGCATATTAAAAACATTCAGTTATAGACATTAGAAGTAAATGTTTTTTTAAGGAAAGAAAATACCATTTAAAAATGTTTGTGATATTTACATTTCATTGAACTTGTTGTTTAACAATGAATACAATACAAATCGAAAAAATTTCAGTCCTTATGTTGTTGAAACATTTTTTAAATATTGTAAACAAATCTTAGATTTTGTTATCAAAACATCAGGTTGATGTTTTCAAGACATCTTAATTATATACTATTATAATATTTTGTTTTTGCATTGATTACACATTTTCTTATCAACATTAGAAGTTAATGTTTTTTCTTAAAGGAAAAATCAACATTTAACAAATGTTTGTCATATTTTGTTTCCTGGAAAATGTTGTCTTAACATTTAAAATAGAGTGGCATTTGTTTTTTATAAAACATTCCTCACAACATTATTC
>JBAMJV010004063.1:0-54107 GCA_037951105.1 Echinarachnius parma
GACGGCACACTCCCCTCCCCCTAAATTGACTCAACTATGTTCTCTCATTCTCGGTCCCGTTGTTTTGTTTGTTACGCATCCCCCCCCCCCCCCCCCCCCCCCCTCCACCACCATCTTAAACAAATCCTGGCTACGGGCGTGGAATATAAAATGTGTTGACGGAATAAGAATACATGTTGTTATTAAGATGCATATTTTATGTAAAAATTGTAATTCCAGTGATGGACAGGTTGGTGTTCGTCACCGATATCGGTGGCGGTGAAATCTTGATTGGATCACCTGATGATTTGAGCTTTTCTCCTCTTGCTGTTGCTAACGTGGTTAACCCGCTGGCTATCGACTATGACCCACGTGAGAGAACAGTTTACTGGACTGATGTTACGTTGAACTCTATCCAAGCGGCTGATCTAGACGGCTCCAATCAACGAGACATTGTGACGGGGCTAGGATGTAAGACATTCTTTACATAAACTCTTAAATGACAATTCAATGGTTGGTTTGTAATAAATTTGATTTCCCGTTTAGTTGCCAATACTGAATAATTTGTATGGATATATGTGTGTCACTGTAATGTTTTTGTTTGTTTTATATGTTACTGACATAAGGCATACCCCCCCCCCCCCCCCTACATAACCGAATGCTAATAGAAGAGGGTGCACTTAAGGGGATCTATGAATTTTGTTGACATAATTATGCACAAACTGAGAAATGGTTGATACAATTTTTATTTCTGTAACATTATCTGATATGTTTACCGAGCTTTGTGTGAAAATTCCATGGTACAGGAATATCATGTTCGCGTAATGAGCAAACATGAGCATAGTAGTAGCTGCTAATCAATTGCACTGAATTTGTATACAGTTTAAACTATCAAGTGGGTAACGTCAAATCGGAACACTCCAGTCATTGATATATTTTGAATAAACGTTTCCTCGGAAAACAAAAAAACAATTTCCGTGTTTGTATCGGTTTATAAACAAATGCAGCGAGGTATATACTGATAGGGTTATATTTATGTTTTGTGGATTGGGCCAATGTTACTAGATTTCTTCAGCAATTTCGTTTCTGCGAAATTGCGTAACTAAAGACTTGCAGCAAAACTTAATATTAACAACTTAATATTGTCGTTGACGCGTTATACAGTACAAATAAGTGTTAGTGTACATCTAATTGCCAAACTTAAGTCTATCACCTTCGCTTGCTGTTTCAAAATTGAATTGACTCTCTGGCGATCTACAAATTCGGCCGGGATCCGTTTGATTTGCGACGCAGGCTTTATAATTATAATACACTAACACATTTGAAACAACAGCACACGTCAAATAAAAAGTGATGATAATCTGATCTAATATGAAATTAGGTAGTTACTCAAGTACATGTATCATCATTGCAAATGTATCCTATATGTGTATTGGTATTTATCGTTTGCTTTACAAATACAAAATAATTTACTCCCTAAAAAACTTAAATAAAGCGTACTTTTTATAAATGCAATATTAAAGAAATACTGCAAAATATTGGGGTTTGCGTTGTAAGCAGTAATGTTAGATTAACTTGACTTGATATTTATGACCGCACTAGTCAAGTGGCTTTATTTTATCATAATCAATTATAGCTCCAGAAGGCTTAGTTTTTGATGGTCCTACAAGGACCCTTTTCTGGACTGATGCTGTTAGCGACACAATAGAGGCTATGCATGCCAACGGAAGTAATCGACGTGTTTTAGTGCAGAACTTGGATCAACCCCGGGACATCATTATCTTACCAAGAACCAGGTGATATTTGTTATAAAGATTAATATTTTGTATTGCTTTATTCTTCTTTGATTCATCGTATAGCGATTCCATTCTTAATTCATTAAAATGATAATTTATTGGTTTATTTATTTAATTTGTAAATAAACTTTTTTCAAATGGAAGGTTCAAACATTTGTCGCAGAGAGGGCACCGAAAGGTAGCTTTACAAACGGATTGTAAATATCTAAATGTGTTGTCTTGTAATCGTAAATTAATGTTTTTTTTACATGCATTCGAAGTTCCTGTTGTTATTAGTAGATGTGTGCAGTATAAATATTGTAGCAATCATTTGCAACACTTGTTGCAGGAAGCTGTATTGGACGGACTGGGGTTTTGGTAAGATCGAAATGTCTGATCTGGATGGTCAAGCACGACAGGTCATCATAGACACGGACCTCGGGTGGCCGAATGGACTGACCCACGATGAAGAAGGTTAGAACTAACTTTAAGTTAATGATAATTGATGTCTGCATTATCCAATCTGTATTTGCTTCGTTGATATGTGCAGCACATGTGCGGATGGAATGTATTGGCGAATTACATAGAGCCTTGGGCAGTGGGGTACAAAGGATGTTTTAAAGGGGGGGGGGGGGGTTTCTTCTGAACAACATTATGTAAGCGGGGGAGGGGGGGGGGGGGGCATGGGGGGGGGGGGGGGAGGTTGGTGGTCGAAAATATTTGAAGCCGAGACCAAGTACTTTCAAAATGTTTAAGACCGATACAAGGTACGGTCCACAATGTTCGAGGCCGAGACCAAGACTCAGTGGTAGAAAATCTGGTAAGCAGAAGGGGGGGGGGGGATAGTCTTATTAATGTTTTGCAGCCGAGACGGCACAGTTTCGACATTAGGGTACGCCTATGGCCTTGGGCATAAGCTTTGTATATCGCATCGAATTCAGCACCTCTTGGCGTGAATACTTTCCCTAATTATTTGAAAAGGGGGGTTGAAAACCCCCCTAAACTGTAAGTTGTTGTAAGGGTAAGGGTAACAGTAAGGGGGTTGAATCCCCAACTCAACTCACCCCCCCCCCCCCTTGGTACGCCTATGGCCTTGTGCGTAGGCTTTGTATATCGCATCGAAGACGTGAATACTTTCTGTAATTATTGTACCAAAAAACACCCCTAGGATTGAGACAATGAGTCACTTCTATTCGGTTGGCACGCCAATTATTGTACAATCGATCATTTTCATAATTATGATGATATACAAATATTTAAACAGTGATTTTATTTAACAGAAATTTAACTCAAAATCTGTATGCGTTTTTGCTCTAACATACATAGAAATCACAAGGGTAACTACTTATGTTGGTGTTATATTTCTATCTTATATTCTGATTGAGTCTTCTGATAGTATATGTCGTCAATATTTATAAGAAATTACAAAGAAAATCATTAATCTATTACAATGTTTTGATTAATGTACTTTATCATTTGTTTTGTAACATTCTATATCATTCAGTGAGTCGCATATATTGGTGTGACGCACTGTACAATAGGATCGAGGCTTCGGATATTGACGGCGGAAACCGAACAGTCATCATCGACAGCTCACATGGAGTCGCTCATCCATTTGCGCTAGTTTGGTATCGCCAGACCCTTTTGTGGACAGACAGGACTTTCAGTGGGATTGGCGTTTACGACGGAAATATAACGGAACACCATATCGATATCTTCGTTTCGCCGGGTGATATTGTGGTGTATGAAGGCGGTATGAAAACAACATAATACATCTATTAATTATGATTTAGTTTCTTTGTAAAAAGGCAATGTCATTGGTGTAAAATTATATGACTCTACGGGTATCATTGCACATTGGCCGTTAGTCGTTTACAATTTTTCAAGAAAGGGTTAACTGTCATTTCGATTAAACGAAATTCAATTCATTATAGATTCTCAAAGCAAGTTAACAAAAATATTATAAGTACCCAGCTAGCTAACTGACATCGGACCGGTGTCGGCAGGTCGTCGGCAAGATCGTGGTCGGCAAACAGACGTTGCGCCAACATTTCGCCAACGTCGAATTTAAGTTTGAGGTTTTGGAAATTAAATAAGTCGGAAAATGGTTGTAGTTGAATGTCGTGCCGATGTCATTAAGCTGACGAAAAAATACGTCTCAAATAAAACGTCGCGCTAAAATCGCACCAATGCCGAAACTGATACCAATTTAAGAGCTCGATAGAGTGTTGTAATATCAATGTTGGGCCGATGTCAATAAACCAACATGAATATGACGTTGGGCCAATGTTGTACCGAAGTCGGAATATATCATTTTAAGAGGTGTCGGACGGATGTTATTAATTGGACATCAATATGACATCACAAATATGACGTCAAGCCGATATCGCGCCGATGTCAGAATTGGCAGCAATGACACAAGTCGGCAAATAGTCATGAAATCGATGTTCAGCCGATGTCAATATTCGGACATGAATATGTCATCTCCAATATGACGTCGGGATAATTTCGCGCCGATGTTGGAACTGGTAGCAATTAAAGAGGTCGGTAAATGGTTGTAACATTGATGTCGGACCAATGTTTATTTATTGGACATCCATATGACATCTCAATTATGACGCCAAAGCGATATCCTGCCGATGTCATAAATGGCACCAATGTAACTAATCATTAAATAGTCATTACATGGATGTTGTGCCGATGTCAATAATTCGACATGAATATGACATCTCAAATATAAAATCGGCCTTCTATCGCCCCGATGTTGGAACTGGTAGTAATTTAAGAGGTCGGTTAAACGTTGTGAAATTTATGTTGGGCCAATGTTATTAATTAAACATAAATATGACAACTCAAATACAGCTTTGGGCCTATACCGCACAGATGTCGGAATTTATAGCAATTTAAAAGGTCGGTGAAAGGTTGTTAAATAGATGTCGGGCGGATGTCATTACTCCTACATAAATATGACATGTCTATTAAGACGTCAGTCCGATATTGTGATGATGTTGGATCTGGTAGCAATTTAAGAGGCCGGTACATGGTTGTGAAATTGATGTCGGGCCAATGTTTTTAATTGGACCTCAATATGATATCTCAATTATATCGTCACACCGATATCTTGCCGATGTCAGAATTGGCAGCAATAAAACAAGTAGGCAAATGGTCATCAAATCGATGTTGCGCCCATGTTAATAGAGTACAGAAGCCATGACGTCATAAAAACACTTTTTTAGAATTTTCAAATTTGGACTTCATTTTCAGAAAGAGCATAACAAATAATGTCCAAGTACCGAAAATCAAAGGAATAGGTTACGTATTGGCTGAGATATGCCCATCCGAATGAATTTTACTTCAATGGGCAATCAGTGTTATAATGCACTGGTTCCTAAATTTAGGAACCAGTGCACTATAACACTGATTGCCCATTGCCCAAAAAAATCATTCGGATGGGCATATCTCGGCCAATACGTAACCTATTCCTTTGATTTTCGGTATTTGGACATTATTTGTTATGCTCTTTCTGAAAATGAAGTGCAAATTTGAAAATTCTAAAAAAAATGTTTATGACATCATTTATGACATCACACTTCACCACTCTATACTGCGACATGAATATATGAGACCCCAGATTTGATGTCGGTCCGATATTGTGCCGATGTTAGAACTTGTTAGCAATTTAATAGTTCTGTAAATGGTGTTTAGTTTGATGTCGGCCCGATGTAATTTATTAGACATCTATACTATGACGGCAAACATATATTCCGTCCAAGACACAACCTTCAGCAACGGAACAAGTCGGCAAATGGTAAAATTAATGTCCTGCCATTAATCCGTCATAAATATGACATTTAAAATATGGCGTCGGTTCGACAGTGTGCCGATGATAGAGCTCTAGCAAATTAAGAGGTCGTTATAATAAATGGTTGTTAATTGATGTCGGGCCGATTTAATTAATTAGACATCTGAAATATGACGTCAAACCGTTATCCTGTCGATGTCAAAACCGTTATCAATGGAACAAGTCGGCAAATGGTCATTAAATTAATGTCGTGCCCATGTCTTTAATCCGACATGAATAAGAGATCTCAAATATGACGTCGGGCTAATATCGCGCCGATGTTGGAACTGGTAGCAAATTAAAAGGTTGGTCAAAGATTGTAAAATTGATGTTGGGATTATGTTATTAAATATACATAAATATGACAGCTCAAATATGACGTTGGGTCAATGTTGTACCGATGCCGGAACTGGCGACCATTTTGCCGGCTTGTTTCATGCTGCCAGTTCTGACATCGGCATGATATCGCTATGGCGTCATCATTGAGATGTCATATTCATGTCTAATCACTGACGTCGCCACAACATCAATTTAATGAACATTTGCCGAGTTGTGTCATTGCTGCAAGTTCTTACATCGGCTTGACATCATATTAAAGAGGTCACATTGATGTCTAATTCATAACATTGGACCGACATTTTACTACCATTTACCGACCTCGTAAATTGCCATCATTTCCGACATCGGCGCGATATTAGCACGACGTCAAATTGCACATGTCATATTCATGTCGGATTATTGACATCGGCTCAACATCAACTTAATGACTATAAGCCGAGTTGATTCATTGTTGCCCATTCTGACATCGGCAGGATTTCGGTTCGACGTCAGAATTGATATTTCATATTTTTGTCTCCTTAATAACCCGACATCAATTTCACAACCATTTACCGACCTCTCTAATTGCTACCAGTTCCAACATCGGCGCGAAATTAGCCCGACGTCATTTATGAGATGTCATATTCATGTAGGACTATTGACATCGGCGCAACATCAATTTTATGACCATTTGTCATATTTATGACGGATTAATGACAGGACATTAATTTTACCATTTGCCGACTTGTTCCGTTGCTGAAGGTTCTGTCTTCGACGGAATATATGTTTGCCGTCATAGTACAGATGTCTAATAAATTACATCGGGCTGACATCAAACTAAACACCATTTACAGAACTCTTAAATTGCTAACAAGTTCTAACATCGGCACAATATCGGACCGACATCATATTTGGGGTCTCATATTTATATCGGAGTAATGACATTGGCCCGACATAAATTTTACAACCTGTTTCCTACCTTCTATATTGCTACCAGTTCCGATATATTGACATTGGTGCAACATTGATTCGATGACCATTTGCCCACTTGTTTTATTGCTGCTAATTCTGACATCGGCAGGATATCGGTGTGACGTCATAATTGAAATGTCATATTGAGGTTAAATTAATAACATTGGGTTAATGTCGGAGTGGCGGACATTTTAATGTCGGGCCAACGTCAGAATTTGATGTTGGCCCTTTGTTGGGTAACTGACATTGGGCCAATATCAAAAAATGACGTGGTTACGATGTTGGGCTGGCGGACATTTTAACGTCGGGCCAACGTCAGAACTTGATGTTCTCTCAACGTCAGGAATCGACGTTGGGCATACGTTAGAACTGACATTGGGCCATTGTCAATAATTGATGTTGGGCCGAAATCGCAAAATGACCTTGGGTCAGCATTCCAAAAAAAACCGCCGCGCTGATGTTGGGCTGGCGGACATTTTTACGTCGCATGTTTAATGTAGACCCAACGTCCTCTTACAACGAATTTAACATCGGCCCAACGTTGTCACAATGTCAGGTGGATAACAGGGTTATTCCGTTGTGCTTCCTAAGAATTAGGGGAAAGTGAGTATATAGGTATTGGTAAAAGTGCCTGATTAACAGACAAATGTCAACTTTTTGTCAAACTTTGAATCCCTCCCACACGAGTTTGTGATACGTACACCATGCATACATAATTAGTCGTCATTTATGAGATTTCATATTCATATCGGACTATTGACATTGGCGCAACATCAGTTTTATGACCATTTGCCGACTTGTTTCATAGCTGCCAGAGGCTGACATCGGCAGGATATCGCTATGGCGTCATCATGGAGATGTCATATTTATGTCTAATCATTGACCTCGGCACAACATCAAGTTTACAACCATTTACCAACCTCCTAAATTGCTATCAGTTCCAACATCGGCGCGATATTGGCCCGACGTCATTCATGAGATGTCATATTCATGTTGGACTATTGACATCAACGCAACATCAATTTTATGACCATTTGCCGAGTTCTTTCATTGCTGAATGTTCTAATGTCGGCGGGATATCGGCCTGACATCATATTGTAGATATCATATTGATGTCCAATTAATAACATTGTCCCGACACTACTTTCACAACCATTTACCGATCTCTTAAATTGATACCAGTTCCAACATCGGCGCGATATTAGCCCGACGTCATTTATGAGATGTCATATTTATGTCGAACTATTGACATTGGCGCAACATCAATTTTATGACCATTTGCCGACTTGTTTCATAGCTGCCAGAGGCTGACATCGGCAGGGTATCGCTATGGCGTCATCATTGAGATGTCATATTCATGTCTAATCGATTTTTATTGGGCCATTGGCGGAAATTGACGTTGGGCCAACATCACAGAATGATGTCGTGACAATGTTGGGCTAGCGGATATTTTAACCTCGAGCCGACATCATAATGTTATGTTGATCCAATGTCATGAGATGATGTTGGGCCATTGTCGGAAATTGACGTTATGCCAATATATCACAAAAAATGACGTAGTGACGATGTTGGGCTGGCGGACAAACTATAATACCGAGTTCATCGCAAAATTGTTACACTACTACCGACCAATAATTGTGTATGATCGGTAACATGTTGTTTTTCGCTAGGACTAAAGTAAATCCCCATACTACATTTTTGTATTCGTATTAACAATAACATTATGGGACAGGTTTATTTTTTTCAAATTTCCCTTTCGTTATGTACGATCGAAGTATTCCGATAAGAAAAACTCCGGTGGAGTTTTGAAAACGTGTACAAAGTGAGTGCAGAGAGTTAGTGAATATCACTTTGCATTTTCGCCTATTACTATGCCATGCAATGACCATTAATGATGCAAATAATATGCGTTTGACATCAGACGCCCCGTTGCTAAGCTTAACAATATTAACTAGGTCCGGCAAGCTAAGCTTGCCGGAGCTTGCCGGACCTTGTTACCATGTTAAGCTTGGCAGCGGGGAGTCTGACGTCATACGCATATTATTTGCATACATTACAGAAGCGGTCTATTGAGGCAGAAATTGATAAAATATTGGTAGAAAAAACGCGGTCGCTCTATTATGAATAACTCATGATCCAAGTTACGGTACACTGCGTCGCTGTACAAGGTGAATAGACACTAGCTTTCTGTCTATATATGACTTGATACAAATTCCAACTTAGTTGATTAATTTGTATATTATTATATAAATGAACTAATTCACATATCCAGGTCAATACAAAAATAATCCACCGAGTGGGATATTTGTATTGACTGATATATTAATCGGGTTCATGTATCAATATTTTTAAATAGTTGACCTCAAATTAAATACGCATGTTGACTTTGGTTGATCTATTATAATCAATACATTACATATCTGTTGACTATTTGATGTACATTTTAAAAATTATGTTTTTCTATTATTTGAGTTCTACCTGCTAAGACCCACCCCTAAAAAAACCCTTTTTTATTGACTTATCTGACATCACAATACCATTCAACTATCGATCAGCAGCTAGATACAAATAAACAAAAGACATTTCTCACCCACTGAGTACCTTATTGCATTAGCATTGGATGTTTTCATTGAAACCCTTCTTTTTATGGTGAGTGGGCATTGTATAAAGGTGGTCAGTTGACATACAAATGTATTTTGTTCATCTAGCTGACTGATGGTTGAATGGTATTATGATGTCACAGAAGTCAATTGCTTCTGGCATGTTTTTTTGGGTGCGGTTCGTTATTCCGAAGGTTCGTTATTCCGAAGGTTCGTTATTCCGAACACGCAAATTTCCTATACCTGAGTGTTCGTTAATCCGAAAATGAAATAGGGTTCGTTAATCCGAACATTTGTTGCATTATTCCGAAGGTTCGTTATTCCGAAGGTTCGCTATTCCTAAAATGAAATCGGGTTCGTTATTCCGAAGGTTCGTTATTCCGAAGGTCCGTTATTCCGAGGGTTCGTTATTCCGAAGGTTCGCTATTCCTAAAATGAAATCGGGTTCGTTAATCCGAAAATGAATTTGGGTTTGTTATAATGCTATAATTTCATATAAAGAGATAAAATAAACTTAAATGTTTGATTGGTCTGGCCAAGGGAGGGAAAGGGGGAGGGGTATGCTTAATGCAGGCTGTAAATTAAATAAACAAAACACAAACTATAGTATTATAACAAGCCCGATTTAATTTTCGGAATAACGAACCCGATTTTATTTTCGGATCAACGGACCTTCGGAATAACGAACCTTCGGAATAACGAACCCGATTTTATTTTCGGATCAACGAACCTTCGGAATAACGAACCTTCGGAATAACGAACCTTCGGAATAACTGAACCTTCGGAATAACGAACCTTCGGAATAACGGACTGTAACCGTTTTTTTAGGGGTGAGCTTACCAGGTAAAAAAAAAAGTAATAGAACAAAATAATATAACAAAATATGACAAAAATGTATATTAAATAGTCAACAGAAATGTGATGTATTCACTATTATAGATCAACTAAAGTCAACATGCATTTTTAATTTAGTCACCCTTTAAAAACATTTTCTAAATGACTCGCTCGCATTGTGATGACGTGCGCGAACGCATTGTATTTGTGTATTTCGATACACATCGCTAGCAGTCACCACCGCTTATGTGACGTGCCGTGTACTAATATACAGTTGTTAACTGGTGGTGGAGGGAAAAGTACGGATTGATCCACTCCCGTGGGATATTAGATGCTATGGAGGGAAGAGTAAATACGTATCAGGACGTAGAAGAGGGACTTATTTTCTTCACGAAATAGCATTTAAAATCCCAAGGGGAACATTCCATGATTTTCCCGACAGCAATGTTAACAACTGTTTTCTCATCTGAATTGCCATGTAAATTTGCCATGTAACATCCAACAATGTTACATGGCAGCTGATGTACTGTATTTATTAAGTCAGGTGATAACAATACTTACTTACCTGGTTTTCTAATAATATACCAGTTCGTAGATAGCATATGGGGCATTTGACTCCTTGACCATTGAATTCTACAATCATGGGTAGGATATAAAGCTTTTACTCTGTGCAGTCATGTTCAGAGTGGCAGATATGGTTGTAATGGGATATCCTTTGTTACTTTCATGGGAACAATTGATCAACCTTCGCAACAAGGAATTTCCAATCGATATACTCAAGAATAACAAGTAAAGAACCATATCCAGTCCTTTCAATTCGATGAATGCCGCATTGGTACGATTGACCTTTGTATTGCACATGCGCAGATCGTAACTACGAACTGGCTTGAGCTGATAGTGTGCTCCGTAACCTTCGCACAGCACTGTGCGAAGGACCCCGAAAAGTCAGGGTATGATCGGTGGGTCACATTTTGATGAAGATCAAGAATGTATAAGCTCTGGATAGTCTCGTACTAGTAGCTTCATTATACCGTTGTATTAAACCATTGATATACCGTAAACGGTGTATTTTTCATTTCAATTTCCATCTTTGTTCCAGACACCGACTTGTGCATAACGGATGTGCCTGGTGGGGTGGACAGGCATCGACTGTGATATAGGTAGTGTTCGTTGAATCATAATTTTGTTTTATATTCTTTTGAACTTTTTGTTTTTTGTCCAATCATTGACGACATCAGACCCCTCCCTGACCCTCTCAATCCCGTACATCCTCCACTGTTCTGAATATATTTTGAATTTTGAATTATGTAGATTTAATTTTTTTTTAACTTATGGAAAATGAATAACCACATGTTTCTCATTTGTGATCAGATTTCGACGAATGTTCGGCAGCCCCTTGTCATAATGGAGCGACCTGTACTGATGGGATCAATGAGTATACGTGTTCTTGTGCTGATGGATTCGAAGGAATTGATTGCGAGATAGGTGACTATTATAATGCCTCCTCTCCACAAATTTTCATACCGTAGGATGGCAACTGGATGACGCCAAAACAATAGCATGTCTATGCGAGAAATTATTAAACGTCCCTCCAAAGACCATGCTCTTATTCCCAGATACAGTAAGAATGGCTAAAGGATCAACATCGAACTGAATGTCTCTATGAACCCTGAGATGAAGATCTAAATATACCATGTTGGGGAAATTAACGGCTATGACATAATGATACACAAGTTTCAGTAAAACATATTATTGACGACCATTTGACATTACTACTTCGCCCATTTAGGTATATCAACATTAGTGTACGGAAGTATAATTTTGTGGTCATGTAGTGCAATATCTTATGTATGCGGACAAAATATCATATATTAAAAAAAATTGAAAGATATACACTGAACTTACCAGATGGAGCCATGATCATGTTGTTGGACAGTGTGGTAAGGTCTTGTAATCTTGGTTATGAATTTCAAACATAAACAGATTAACCAAAGTGTAGTATAGATCTTAGTAATATAGGATGTCTTTTCACATCGCCCCACCCTCCCCCCCCCCCCCCCAGAAATATTTGTTTGTTTATATCTCAACATAAACTCTTGTTAATTTGTAATCAGATATCGACGAATGTTCATCAAGCCCTTGTCAAAATGGAGGGAACTGTGCCGATGGGATCAATCTGTATACGTGTACTTGTATTCCTGGCTACGAGGGAATCAGCTGTGAACGAGGTCATTATATCTATTGAAAATGTATTATTCGATTACATTGATTCTTCGATTATATGTCAGGAGATGGGGTATTTAGATGCAAAGCCGCCAAAATGACACTATGCACCCCTTTCCCATCCGTTCCGTATCTTACACACTGCTCTGGATAGATAATTTCAATGTTTTTTTGTATTATCATTGTTCTTAATTCAGAATGCGCTTCAAAATATTTATGTGAAGTAGAGAACAATTTAACGCAATAATTGAAATGCACATGATTGATTTTAAAGACAAAATAAACTTTGATAAAAGTCTGTACATAAACTGCTGAAATATCCATATTATATATCTAATTAGAATACATTTTCCCCCAACATGTATTCGATAATTTAAGAAAAGGTTGATAAGGCCTGAATATTGTCGTGATTATACCAACGTGGCTTTTAATTTGTTTATTATGAATTCTTTATTCAATAATTATTTTGTACCTAAATTCCAATTGCCTGTATTTTATAAATTAAAGGGACAGTTCCTCTTTTGCAAGCCAAATTTCAAAATTTGCGAGATTATTGTCTTACATGAAAGAACATGTCATTTAATAGCATGCCTGAACAAATTAGGGTTTGAAATCTTTTTTTTTCGTGGAGTTATAGACCTAAAACTAACAAACCATCGTCCGACGATTAATTGTGCATTATACGTGTATTCACCTGGTAGGAAAGTTCGCAAATGGATTCCATGGAGTACCACGGAGTACCATAGAGTGCATGCGTGACCCCTACGTGACCCGCGCAACGGGATGAGCAAATACTAAACAAAATAACTAAACTTCGCTTATACTGACTACATGTAATTATATATTCTTCATTTTTGAGATCTCATTCCGTGACATACCTTTACAAATGTCGGCTTCACTTTTCCTCACAAGAATAAGCTCAATATTGCTGTAATAGTATGCTATAAAATCAGTTAAACTCCTTTATTGACCGGTATATTATAGTTTGATGGAGGGACGTATTCGTTTTTCATTCGTCCCCATCCGTCAACTGGAAACTGTTCAGACAATTTGGTAAAAGAAGACCTGTTTCTTTAAACTTCCACTGCCCATATTCATGAAAGTCTGATAGGCTAACAATAGGCTAGGCCTTATCTCCGTACATTACTTAGCACACAACATCCAAAGCTCGCTTGAGTAATTATCTTTATTCTTCACGGAATAGTGCGCACACGCACCGTGTTGATATCAACCAATCACCGCGTGGCTACGTCCGGTAATACAATCCATCGATTACAACTACTTATCGTACATCTAAGCTAAAATTCATAAAACAGCGCTAACTCGATTGCTAATAAGTCAACTGCTTAAAGTACCTAATTCATTTTATGCTATTATTTACAGTCACGTTACATCTGTTACAAATTTGTTGACCTTACAACACATCATGTGTACTGTACAC
This sequence comes from Echinarachnius parma, assembly GCA_037951105.1. NCBI lineage: Eukaryota > Metazoa > Echinodermata > Echinoidea > Clypeasteroida > Echinarachniidae > Echinarachnius > Echinarachnius parma. The sequence goes on from JBAMJV010004063.1 coordinate 13,984, forward strand.
AGTTCGTTCCAACTTATGAAACCCGTCAATAGATAGCACCAGAGGCGTTTAATGCCAATGCATGGCTCTGGGAATCATCGCGTATACCCCCTAACACCGATCAGCACTCCGACTGCACTCCTAATGCGAATTGAAAAACATCCGGGAAGCGCGAAGCGAAACGAAGTGCGAACGAGTTGAGGACGAAGCGAGGGCGGCGTTATATAGTTGTTCTCCATTGTTATCGATGGTAAACGTATCCACGAGCACCTGCAATCTGACTAGGGTGAAAGCGCACGGCAACGCGTAGTAGGCTCTCCGAGAACGAGTTGGCAACGCAGTGGTAGATTTCATGAACGGGAGGGGTCACAATGAGCTCCAATGAACATACATACTGTAGCTCCCTGAACAAAGTTCAGTGCCCATATTCATGAAAGCCCTATAGGCTACCAATACGCTAGCCATTATCTCCCTTAAAAAATGCCCGGGGAGAGGCACTCATGTATATTGTAAGACGGGTATGTGCCGCTTAAAAAAAAAAAAATTTCACACTCAATCACGGCTCTAAAGATACCCGATTTTTGAAACTTTCCGCTCCATAGACCCTCGGAATGACTTGGCTAGGTAGTTGAGTAGCGCCAGATCCATTATTCTTCTTCTAAACCGAACACAAAAAGTAACTTCACCCCTAGGGAAAACGTCATAATTTCTTAAATAATACATTTATAAAGATTTTTCTTTCACCAAATGATTGCTATGATGGATTTGTAGCTTCTGTGTAAAAATCAGACATATCCGTGAACGTACGGCTGACTGAGCACAAATACAAGACAAAATGGTCACTTTTCAAAAGCTGCAAGATTTCATTCATGGCTAACCAACATCACATCTGTTTTAACGCATCGATTGTGATCTGTGTAACAATACAGTTTGAATTCCCGCCATTGTTTGTGGTTTGTAAATAAACACACATGTAAAACAGATCACATGAAGGTTAAAACGTTGAATTGTCTGTCATTTTCCCTTGCCTATCAATTGCAACAAGTCATCGAAATCCATCATGCCAAAGTTGTCAAATCAAAACAGGGCCTTGCTATCGGGCTCTTACAGGCTGGTCTTCCAGTACGTGGGAGATCCTTCACCTCTCCAGTTTCTTGGAATTTTTGACGAAGATTTCTCATTGCGTTCGGGGAAATGCCCAGTGTCTGAGCTATACGTTTAATAGGGGTCCCAGCCTGTAAGAGCCCGATAGCAATGGCCCTGTTTTGATTTGACAACTTTGGCATGATGGATTTCGATGACTTGTTGCAATTGATAGGCATTATGAGGGGCATTATGGCCCCTTTGCTATATTTGCTGATTGCTTGAGAACGCGTGACTGTTCTCTTTCGAGTCCTGCGCATCTGTTAAAACAATGAATAAAACTAATGCAATTGCAATTGCATCACATGTTTTCTCATTCGTAACCAGAAATCGACGAGTGTTCATCAAGCCCTTGTCATAATGGAGCGACCTGTACCGATGGGATCAATCATTACAATTGCACTTGTGTTGGTGGCTACGAGGGAATCGTCTGTGATACAGGTAAAATATATATTTCACACCTTTTTTCACTCAATTTGGAAGTATGGACTGTATACCATTGATAACATTTACTCCCCCCCCCTCTCTTTTATACAGCAAGAATAGGCTATACTCTCATATTTACTTGACCTTTTTAGTACTTTGTTCGTGTTTGTTTCGACTTTATAACAGTTTATGTGTATGTATGATTGTTGTGAGACATGCAGTAATAAAATGAATACAATTAATACAAAATAGATAACAAAATAAATTATATAAATATGTAATAACTATTTGTACGTATTTCATCCAGAAGCCTGATTTAAAATAATTTTACACGAGTTACCAAAAAGTAATTAATTTTTATGACACTAATTAACAATTAGTACAATCCCATTACTACATATTTATTTATTATTTTGTATCATTTGAAACCAGACATCGACGAGTGTTCGTCCAGTCCTTGTCATAATGGAGCGACCTGTACCGATGGGATCAATCAGTACAATTGTACCTGTGTTGTTGGCTACGAGGGGATCATCTGTGAAACAGGTAAAACACCTATTTCACAAATTAAAGTTGACTTACCTTTAAATATTAAATTAATATTCGCTCATCCTATTTAAGTGATTGAGCTTAAAACTAAGGTAGCCTATATACGTGCAGTAGTAGGGGACACCATCCACTGATAGAAAACAAATATTTGAATTAAGACAAATTTGCTCTTTCGAACTGCATTATTTAATCCATTTGCTTGCACTTCCCACAATCCCGTAGCTGTGTCACTGCTCTGGATAACGGCTTGGAATATGTTATCATTATCATTTGTACGAACTATTTAGATCCATACCTAATTGAGTTGCAGTCTATGAATTGTGAATTTGTCCTTCAGAAAGTAATTATTAATATTTATATATTACAACTAAGTAACACCAAACAGAAAAACTATCCACATTGTTGTTACTTGTATTCAGATATTGATGAGTGTTCGTCCAGCCCTTGTCATAATGGAGCGACCTGTACCGATGGGATCAATTATTACAATTGTACTTGTGTTGGTGGCTACGAGGGAATCAGATGTGAAACAGGTATATACCTATTTTACAAATTGAATTTAACTTACCTTTCGGATTTTAATTCATGTTTGTTATTCCTTTTCAAATGATTGTGCCTAAAGCTCGACAGTATGTACATAGAGGAGATGGGACACCCGTTTGGGAAATTTGTATTGGCATTTAATGACAAATTTGCTCTTCCGAACTGCGATAATGTGTCCATTTGCTGGCACTCCCCTCAATCCCGTAGCTTTGTCAGTGCTCTGGATAAAGATTTGCAAAATGTTGTTAGTCCTATAGGATTTTCCGGTCAATTTCAAAAGTTGTCCATACCTATTTGTCACCTAAAAATACGCCAAGGAGCCAATTGTTCAAGGTTGTAAGTCAGGAGTAAGATTTATTCACAAACAATAATAATAAAAAACATAAACGGCAGGGCATAATTTTCTCTCGGACCTGGATTGGTGGCTACATATTATACATTTATAAGGCATAACAAAGTAAAAGAATAATTATTTTATGACAGTTTTCATTTTGTGTGCATTTAATTTCGCCAATTTTATCACCGCAGCTGTATTTTGTTATTCATATTTGTGTTTTAGCATTGTAATTCATATAACGATCATTTGAAAGCATTTTGTTCAATTTAAAACATGTTTCTTTTTTGTAAAATTTCTTTCAATTTAAAGCGAAAATTCATGATAAGGGCTACGTAATAACGTCTTCCGTGAAAACCGTTAGCGAAATTGAATAATGATAGCGTGCCTTTTTAATTGAATGTTATATGTGCTAAACAGGGTTGTATCCGAATCCACCCAATCCGAGTTCGAGTCCGAGTCCAACTCTTTTATCAAATTTGTTAACAAAGTTTCAAGCGTTTTCAAATTTGTCCGCGACCTTCGCGTCCGAGTCCGAGGCCGGACCCCGAGGGCCGAGGCCGAGTCCGAGGCCAAAGCCGGCAATACCGGCCTCGATACTGTCGAAACAAACAATCAAAATGCATTACCACATGTTTTCTTACTTGTATCCAGATATCGACGAGTGTTCGTCCAGTCCTTGTCTTAATGGAGCGACCTGTACCGATGGGATCAATCATTACAATTGTACTTGTGTTGCTGGCTACGAGGGAGTCAACTGTGAAACAGGTATAATATCTCTTTCATAAATTGAATTTAACTTACCTTTCGGATTTGAATTAATATTTGTTATTCCTTTTCAATGATTGTGCCTAAAGCTCGACAGTATGAAAATAAAGGAGATGGGACACCCGTTTGGGAAATTTTTATTTGCATTTAATGAAAAATTTGCTCTTTCGAACTGCGTTATTTTGTCCATGTCCTAGCATTCCCCTCAATCCCGTAGCTTTGCCAGTGCTCTGGATAAAGATTTGCAAAATGTTATTAGGCCTACCTATTTGACAAGTAAAATCTTAGGAATTTCACTTCCATTTGTATTTAAAGTAAGCTTCGCTCTTCCTCAAATGATCGCGCTTGAAACTAAAACGTATGTAAGGGCAGGGGTACACGACTTGTTGGAGTAAAACACAACTCCCATTTTACTACAATTTGCTCTTTCCAACTGCATTATTTTTTAATTTTAATAGGGTACCACCACCCCAAAATAATATTCGTATTTAATAAAATCCAACATATTTAGTAGTCCATTCCATCACCAAGTTTACAAAAATATATTTCCAGAAAAAATATATAATTGGAAAACGCATCACCATTCTATACGTATACGAATACTACTTTGTCGAGAGCGAACGAATCGTCTAGGATTCTATTGTCTCCAGACGTACGCGTGCATAGACATGGCGCTCTCGCAAATGCTTGGCCCGTACGGAACCATGACAAATAGTGGTTCCGTAGGTGGTGGTAAGTTATTGCTTACTTTCTGAATTTACACAATCCTTTGAAAATTGTTTGGTATCTATTTGATAACACAAAACGGTACCAAAACATATAATTATAATAATCGTGTTCTTTGCCTGGTGGTCCCCTTTAAACGAGCAAACAAAGACTAATTTTTGAATTAACTTAATTTAAAAAGAGGCGAAAGAGAAAAAATACATATTCGACAACATAAATTTCACTTGCCATTTGTATTTTAAAGTAAGGTTCGCTCTTCATCAAGCGATCGGGATACAACTGGTTGGAGAAAACTGTTAACATTGCATGCACTATGTTTTCTTTTTGAACTATTATTTTGTCAAATTGTTGGTGCTATCCTCCGTTCCGTATTAATGTCATTGCATAGGATTAGGACTTTGAATATGTATACGATACGGATCCAGAAAAACTCAAGCTGAAAGGTTTGAATGTTGAATTGGTCTATTAGAAAAATATGAAGCGAGTTAAAAAAAAAAACTTCATTTCGATTACACTTACATGTACTAACAAGCCATGAAAATGCTTGACCACGTGTTTTCTTACTTGTAACCAGATATCAACGAGTGTTTGTCCAGCCCTTGTCTTAATGGAGCGACCTGTACCGATGAGGTCAATCAGTACAATTGTACTTGTGTTGCTGGCTACGAGGGGATCATCTGTGGAACAGGTAAAATACCCTTTTCACAAATTAAAGTTGACTTACCTTTAAATATTAAATTAATGTTCGCTCATTCTATTCAAGTGATTGCACTTAAAGGACAATGAAATCCAGAAAAATTGTTGTATGCAATATAAGACACTAAATATAATGAATAGTCTCTGAAAATTTGAGCACAATCGGTCAAGAAATAAGAAAACTATGGCTCTTTGAAAAAAGCTATGTATTTCTTCGAGTGACTCAAATTGGCAACGCACTCTGGCAAAGTTGTGGACAACTCCCCATACATTTTGTACACAAAAGTTCAGTTTTTTTCAATTTTCTCAAAATGTATGTTTACCCTTCGTTCGAGTTCAACATATGTTTTGTAGAATGCTTTTATACATAACATATCATGATTTGGGGGAATGGAAAAATGCGACTATGAAGACAACTGTAAAAATAGGAACATTTGTGTACAAATCATATGGGGAATTGTCCACACACTTATCAGAGTGCGTTGCCAATTTGAGTTCCCCATAGGAATAAATGGACATCTTCAAAGAGCCGTAGTTTTCTTGTTTCTTACCTGATTATGCTCTAATTTTCAGAGATTATTCTTCTTAATCTCTTCAAGACTATGAAAGCAACATTTTGCTTGGGTTTCATTGCCCTTTAAAGTTTAAAGATAGCCTATATACTTGCAGCAGTAGGGGACACTATCCACTTATTGTAAACATATTATTTGTGTTTCAAGAACAAATTTGCTCTTTCGAACTGCATTATTTAGTCCATTTGCTGGCACTTCCCACAATCCCGTAGCTTTGTCACTGCTCTAGATAACGACTTGGAATATGTTATCATTATCATTTGTACGAACTATTTATAACCATACATAATTGAGTTGCAGTCTATGAATGTTTAATTTGTCCTTTAGAAAGTAATTATTGATATTTATATATCAAAAATAAGTAACACTAAACAAAAACAAAAACACAAGTTTGTTACAACTTAATTGTAACCAGATCTTGACGAGTGTTCGTCCAGCCCTTGTCTTAATGGAGCGACCTGTACCGATGGGATCAATCATTACAATTGTACTTGTGTTGAAGGCTACGAGGGAATCGTCTGTGATACAGGTATAATATCTCTTTCATGAATTGATTTTGACTTACCTTTCGGATTTGAATTAATATTCACTATTCCTTTTCAAATGATTGTGCTTAAAGCTCGAGAGTATTTACATAGAAGAGATGGGAAACCACTTATTGGAAATTTCTATTTGCATTTCATGAAAATGTTGCTCTTTCGAACTGCATTATTTTGTCCATGTGCTGGCACTCCCCTCAATCCCATAGCTTTACCAGTGCTTTGGATAAAGATTTGCAAAATGTTATTAGGCCTATAGGATTTTCCGGTCAATTTCGTAAGTTGGCCATACGTATTTGTCACGTAAAAATACGCCAAGGAGCAAATTGTTCAAGGTCGTAAGTCAGGAGGAGGATTTATTCACAAACAATAATCAAAAACATAAACAGCAGGGCATAATTTTCTCCGGGACCTGGATTGGTGGCTACATATTATACATTTATAAGGCATAACAAAGTAAACGAATAATTATTTTATGACAGTTTTCATTTTGTGTGCATTTAATTCCGCCAATTTTATCACCGCAGCTATATTTTGTTATTCATATTTGTGTTTTAGCATTTTAATTCATATAACGATCATTTGAAAACATTTAGTTTGTCTTCAAGTTAAAACATGTTTCTTTTTCGTAAAATTTCTTTCAATTTAAAGCGAAACAATTCATGATAAGGCCTATGTAATAACGTCTTCCATGAAAACCGTTAGCGATATTGAATGATGATAGCGTTCCTTTTAAATTTAATGCTATTAGTGCTAAACAGTGTTGTATCCGAATCCACCCAATCCGAGTTCGAGTCCGAGTCCAACTCTTTTTATTAAAGGGATAGTTGAGTTCTGGTAAGGAGAGTACAGTTTTTGTGAAACTGAATTTTAGTAACCCAAACATGCATCATTACATTACAAACTAATAGTTATAACTAGAAAGGAACACAAAATTACAAATGACGTAGTAAAGATCATGTTATCATTCAAAAAGAGCCGTTAAAACATAAGAGGGCGCTATCTAAACACTCATCGGTTTCAACCATTTTGAATAAAATATTGTGCATGTGACGTTTTGTTGAATTAGCGATTAGATAGAAAAATAACCAACAACTATTTAAATACCTATTTTGTAACTTTTTGAAAAGAGGAAGCATTTTTAAAAATTGTTAACGGCTGGTTCAAAATTCTCTTATAAACCTGGGGCCCCAGCTTTATTACAAATTGTTATGTTTATGGATATTTCAGCCGTCTCTGAACCGATTTTGATCAAACAAAGATGATTTTATTATTAAAATATTATGCTCTTTCAAATTTTACACTCAGTTTTTCATTACCTCACAACAACAAAAAAGTTGTCTAGCGCCCTCTCTACCAAAACTCGACTATCCCTTTAAATTTGTTAAGAAAGTTTCAAGCGTTTTCAAATTTGTCCGCGACCTTCGCGTCCGAGTCCGAGGCCGGACCCCGAGGCCGAGTCCGAGGCCAAAGCCGGCAATACCGGCCTCGATACTGTCGAAACAAATAATCAAAATGCATTACCACATGTTTTCTTACTTGTATCCAGATGTCGACGAGTGTTCGTCCAGCCCTTGTCTTAATGGAGCGACCTGTACCGATGGGATCCATCATTACGATTGCACTTGTGTTGATGGCTACGAGGGGATCAACTGTGATACAGGTATAATATCTCTTTCATAAATTGAATTTGATTTACCTTTCGGATTTGAATTCATGTTTGCTTTTCCTTTTCAAATGATTGTGCTTAAAGTTCGACAGTATGTACATAGAGAAGAAGAGACACCACTTATTGGACATTTTTATTTGCATTTCATGAAAAAATTTGCTCTTCGAACTGCGTTATTTTGTCCATGTGCTGCCACTCCCCTCAATCCCGGAGCTTTGTCAGTGCTCTGGATAAAGATTTGCAAAATGTTATTAGGCCTACCTATTTGACAAGTGAAAACTTAGGAATTTCACTTCCATTTGTATTTAAAGTAAGCTTCGCTCTTCCTCAAATGATCGCGCTTGAAACTAAAAAGTATGTAAGGGCAGGGGTACACGACGTGTTGGAGTAAAACACAACTCCCATTTTACTACAATTTGCTCTTTCCAACTGCATTATTTTTTAATTTTAAAAGGGTACCACCACCCCAAAATAATATTCGTATTAATAAAAGCCAACATATTTAGTAGTCCATTCCATCAACAAGTTTACAAAAATATATTTCCAGAAAAAATATATAATTGGAAAACGCATCACCATTCTATGGGTCTGCATATACGTATACGAATACTACTTTGTCGAGAGCGAACGAATCGTCTAGGATTCTATTGTCTCCAGACGTACGCGTGCATAGACATGGCGCTCTCGCAAATGCTTGGCCCGTACGGAACCATGACAAATAGTGGTTCCGTAGGTGGTGGTAATTTATTGCTTATTTTCTGACTTTACACAATCCTTTGAAAAATGTTTGGTATCTATTTGATAACACAAAACGGTACCAAAACATATGATTATAATAATCGTGTTCTTTGTCTGGTGGTCCCCTTTAAACGAGCAAACAAAGACTAATTTTTGAATTAACTTAATTTAAAAAGAGGCGAAAGAAAAAAAATACATATTCGACAACATAAATTTCACTTGCCATTTGTATTTTAAAGTAAGGTTCGCTCTTCATCAAGCGATCGGGATACAACTGGTTGGAGAAAACTGTTAACATTGCATGCACTATGTTTTCTTTTTGAACTATTATTTTGTCAAATTGTGGGTGCTATCCTCCGTTCCGTATTAATGTCATTGCATAGGATTAGGACTTTGAATATGTATACGATACGGATCCAGAAAAAACTCAAGCTGAAAGGTTTGAATGTTGAATTGGTCTATTAGAAAAATATGAAGCGAGTTAAAAAAAAAAAATTTCATTTCGATTACACTTACATGTACTAACAAGCCATGAAAATGCTTGACCACGTGTTTTCTTACTTGTAACCAGATATCAACGAGTGTTTGTCCAGCCCTTGTCTTAATGGAGCGACCTGTACCGATGAGGTCAATCAGTACAATTGTACTTGTGTTGCTGGCTACGAGGGGATCATCTGTGGAACAGGTAAAATACCTCTTTCACAAATTAAAGTTGACTTGCCTTTAAATATTAAATTAATGTTCGCTCATTCTATTCAAGTGATTGCACTTAAACCTTAAAGGTAGCCTATATACTTGCAGTAGTCGGGGAGACTATCCACTTATTGGAAACATATTATTTGCGTTTCAAGAACAAAATTGCTCTTTCGAACTGCATTATTTAGTCCATTTGCTGGCACTCCCCACAATCCCGTAGCTTTGTCACTGCTCTGTTTAACGACTTGGATTATGTTATCATTATCATTTGTACAAATGATTGTGCTTAAAGCTCGACAGTATTTACATAGAAGAGATGGGACACCACTTATTGGAAATTTCTATTTGCATTTCATGAAAATGTTGCTCTTTCGAACTGCATTAGTTTGTCCATGTGCTGGCACTCCCCTCAATCCCATTGCTTTGCCAGTGCTCTGTATAAAGATTTGCAAAATGTTATTAGGCCTACAGGATTTGCCGGTCAACTTCGTAAGTTTGCCATACGTATTTGTCACCTAAAAATACGCCAAGGAGCAAATTGTTCAAGGTCGTAAGTCAGGAGGAGGATTTATTCACAAACAATAATCAAAAACATAAACAGCAGGGCATAATTTTCTCCGGGACCTGGATTGGTGGCTACATATTATACATTTATAAGGCATAACAAAGTAAACGAATAATTATTTTATGACAGTTTTCATTTTGTGTGCATTTAATTCCGCCAATTTTATCACCGCAGCTATATTTTGTTATTCATATTTGTGTTTTGGATTTTAATTCATATAACGATCATTTGAAAACATTTTGTTTGTCTTCAAGTTAAAACATGTTTCTTTTTCGTAAAATTTCTTTCAATTTAAAGCGAAACAATTCATGATAAGGGCTACGTAATAACGTCTTCCGTGAAAACCGTTAGCGATATTGAATGATGATAGCGTGCCTTTTAAATTGAATGCTATTAGTACTAAACAGTGTTGTATCCGAATCCACCCAATCCGAGTTCGAGTCCGAGTCCAACTCTTTTATTAAATTTGTTAACAAAGTTTTAAAGTGAATCATGTAAAGTGTCCAAATCCACGAAAATGACTTGGAGCTTCCTCGTTTCTCTTCTACCGTGTTGTTTAGCTTATGGTAAGAGAGGAATAAAATAGGGTTCGATTTTTTCAAATGTCCCTTTAGTATGAAGATAATTATCATTTAAATCTTTTATTTCTAAAGCGTTAATCAACGTCTTTGGTGACCTTTGACCTTCTCGTGCCTGCTACAGGGGCGTCGATCCGTTTTTGATATTGGGGGGGCGAAATTTGAAATTGTTTCCAGAGTGACCACTGAGAGAGCTAAAAGCCCCTCATTGGCATGCCCGGAAGTTTTTATTATGCGCTCATTGAAAGTGTCTTCATGGCTCGAAGACCTGATTTGGGGGGGGGGGGCACCCACATTTTGGGACAATAATGGGGGTCCAGGGGGCGGAGCCCCCGGAAGCTTTTAGATTTCAGACATTTGCAACTCCTATCATGGGTGTTAAAATTGCATAAAATAGTGAATCTATACTCGTAACGTATTTTTAAAGGGCATAGCGAGAAAAAAGATTGAGCCTTGCATGAGATGAATCCACGTGATCCTGTATACTATAGAGCCATCGATATAATCTAGGGCATTGGGCTCCCATGAAACTAAGCAAGGGCGTCAACAACTTCTCAAAACTGGAGGGGAGACATTGCGAGGAAGCGAAGCGACCGAGCGGGGGAGGGTGTGGGAGGGGGTGTCCCCCTCCCACAGTAGGGAGCTTTTTTATTTTGGGGCGTGAAATTGTGCGATTTGGTGCACACCTGAGACAGAAATGTCACGTAATATGAAGTATATAAGTATGGAATCAAATATACATAATGACAAAGGGAGGGGGACAATATTCACCACTTTCAAATGTGGGGGGACATGATAATTATTCCAATATGATTTGCGTTCAGCGCATTTGGACCGAATGACTGAAAGATATATTTCAGATTATTTTATTTTCTGTGACGGTGGGCTATCTATAGATGAGGGTTTAATTAACTTCGTTTGAGGTGTGCGTTTGAGAAATTACACTGCCCAACACATTTCGAAATGTGAGTTCCCGCGACCAACATGAATCTTGCAATATGAGAAACTGTGTGCGCGCGAAGCGCGCGGCAAACATGAGATTTACAGTCCTTTTCAAACTAGAAAACGGCTATTTTGAAGATTAATTATTTATAAATGTGTCTTTCCCCTCTTTGGCATTATATCACTTGATTTTTTTCTTCCTCATTTTCGGAATTATTGGGGGGGCGAAATGATATGTTCGCCCCCCCAATATTTTCATTGGGGGGGCGACCGCCCCCCCTGCCCCCCCAGGATCGACGCCCCTGGCCTGCTATATTGTGTCCGATCCCCGCCCGGCTATATTGCATACAGCTAGTCATAGACGTACGTTCGTAGAGAGCCGGTACGTACGTAATACGTGTACGATACGCGTACAGCTACAGCGGTAGTAGTGAGCGAAGTACTGTGCATATTTGCATTGTGTACTAAATACCACTAGCAAATTTGTTGAAGAAACCGTTTGAGAATCTACAAATAAAATGCGAATGAGAATGCGGCCTTGGAGGAGATCTAGAGGTTCATCAAGAAGAAAAAACAACAATTTGGTTGATAATTGAGATGCATGCAGAGCTGAGTCTGAGAAGCTGCAGGTGATCGAAGACGACACGCACAGTCATGCACGGCCGGGACAGCTCAGCGCCGATCGAAGCCCCGGGCTAAGGTACGTCCTCCCAAGTCAAGAGCCCAATTACAGAATCAGCAATTCAAGTTTGAGTGTAGATCGACAAATCTATCGCTTTCATGGTCTCTGTGACATTATTATTGTCTTTTTCACTGTGAAAATGACAATGATAATCATGTCAAAGAGGCCATGAAAGCAATAGATTTGCCGATCTAGTTATGTTGATATCTCTTTTGTTATGACTTACGATTATGAAATGATGGGCCTTCTCAAATTTGATATAGAATGGGTAATCCGTTTTTTGTGTTTTTTTTATCGATGCTCATTTTTGATAATGTTAGGTCTATGGTCTGGAATGCACTGTGTCTGTGTAGTACTCGGTCTAACTCAAAAGACAAAAGTGAAATGTTGCAAAATAAAAAAATTATTGTCATTGTGAATTGTGGTGGTCAGGTGGTGCATTGGGTGGATTGATCCACCTCCCAATTTCAAATTTGTACTGGTCCGAGATGATACTTTAGCGGTCTTGACCTCGTAAAGTACGAAGAACCGTGGTCTCGGCCTCGAAAATGTCGAAAATTTTAAACCAATACTAAATCATACTCTCGGCTTCGGAAATGTTGTACGACTACGTCAAATATGTCAAACTTTCTGTACCGGCCCGCCGCCCATGTTGTTGCCGTACAAAGCCGCATAGCTCTGCTCCCTTGTGTGACCCACCTCACCCCCCCCCCCCCCCCCCCTCCGCCTCCATGGAAAATTCCGGCTAATCTGCAAATCTCTTACTTCAGGACAAGTTTTTTTCATTAGTCTAATGATTAGATATTAGGCTTGGCAATCAAAAACCTTGGATGATCAGTGTTTTCTTTTTGTCTTACATAAGGCAATTGACTTTCCATACCAATTGCCATCATTAAGCAACTTTTTGATTTTTATCCTCATTTTATAGCTTTGGATGTGGCTGTTCTCTTCGACATTATACATAGAGGATTTCCGAGTACCGATAGAATGGACGTGCAATCTGCATGCTGACACGACTCACACGATTTGTGCTGGTGGTGACCCCGATTGACTTATGGTTAAGGTAATTCATTGAGAACCTTTTTCTTGGACTGTGGACAGAGATAAATGATAGATCTGTGTTCTGAAACTAGAATTTCATCTTCAAATTAGCAGGCAAAATCAATGAGAGTTTATTTTGGCATACCATTGTGTGTCAATTGCTATACTTGCACAAAGTGATCTCACTGGGATTCGAAACTGGGAAAACAACACAGATAAATGTCAGAGGAGGAAAGAATGTGCATTGAGCGCATATTTTGAAAACTTATCATGGGCTTGATTGTTATGTTATATAACAGAAAATCTCAATAAACAAGGGCCGACATTACTGGACATGAGAAAAGATTCACAATGCATTGTAGAATTTGCATTCCCTTACACCATTTTCAGAATGATGAAAATTATTTTAGCATGATTTTATTTTGTATCTCTGCAATATTTTCAGAATGTGGACCTTAGATTTATTATTTTGCTTATTAGAGACAAATGCATTAGGCATACTGTATACTGTATACCGATTGAAAAACATATGAAAACTGCTACTGAAAAATTGACAATGGAATAAAATTAGAGTCAATAATTATAGTGTAGCTTCGATCCTAACAGCTGAATAACAAACTGAAGGGAAAATAACAAATTTGGTCCATGTTGATTAGAAATCAAATCCTATTTTTACTACATGAATACATGTTTGTGGTTCATTTTGTGCAATAAGTGCACATGACTTACACATTACTATTTATCTGATTGCATTCCTTTTTTCACAAATCTCACCCTCTCTATAGATTTCTTCAAGACCCATCAAGATTCTACACACCCACTATACCACACCACCCAGAACAAATAACCAGGCCGCCAACACCCAAGTTCTCGCAGACCCTTCAGTCGCCATGCTCATACCCTGCGGGAAACGGACCCACAACGTCCATTAGCAAGGAACTAAGCTAGCAGGTTTTTGCAAACGGGGAATCCTGCCGTTCGTGTGCAAAATCAAGAACTTCCTACAGTAACAGCGGGCCGACCGTTCTTGGGTTTAAATCTGCGACACACTTTGGTCAGAATTATTCCGGTTATTATGCGACGGCACGATACAGCTCTATGGTCAACCAATCAACATGCTTGTAGCGAGGTAAACATTCAGCACATTGCTATCATGTGTAGTACATAGACAATTAGTTGGCGTGTTAACAATACAAGCCAGCCATGCGTTGTCTATACATTGCTTGTGACAACGAGATGTGACGTCATGCAGTCTACGAATGTACGTCCGCCTTCACCAAATTAGCGAAACTGCTTGTCAACGAAAGTTATTTGAGCGCGGTGAACGGGGCAATAGATCGCTCCCTGCGTCGTTGAAAGCTCTGTACGTCGCTGAGCGAAAACACCATAATATTGGAGCAGGACTTCTAGCGTATGAGACATGTTAGATGTGGACGTCGACCGTGGGAAGTGGCAGGGATGTTCGGCCAGTGATTGCCCACAGATCCCTCACCATGCTGATGCCAAATTAACCCGTTCCCTACGAGTTTATGAAATCCCCATAGACTTTGTACACAACCCACTTGGTTCCTGTGGTCAAGGGGTTAAGGCCCTACCGATAAGGCCTTCAAATTGATATATAGCATAAACAGTTCATTTCTCAAATACAACTCTTTAGCATGGAATTATTCACGCACACATTTTGGCAAAAATTAACAAAACCTTATTATAACAAGCACCTCGGGCACAATTGGATTGAATACCTTATGTCGGGTATCTTGTGTCTGGGCTTAAAAATAATAAAATACAAAGATCCTTGACGTGTAAAATTATCATCGCTGTATCCGGTACCTCTTGTTAGGAGGTTCCACTGTATCAACAAAGATAAGTTTTGTTGCGGGAAGTAACAATGACCGAATAGTGCTCATAGCAACAATCTTTTATCTTTTTCAAATTCAATCAAAATAAATTTGATAATATATCTTTCATGTCTTCCCTATTACATGTGATAAAGGTAATTATGATTTAATGAAAAAGGATGTTTTTAATTTGTAGTTCAAATCAGTGGGCAGTACGGTACCTCGTTATAAGCGAGCTAAACGGGGTTTCCCTGTATAGTGTATGACATAAATTTATCATTTTTTAAAACTCAAACAAACCATTGTTTTTCTCAGATGAAATACTAATAAATAATATGATTCAGAATAATTGTACAAGGTTATTGATATAATGTATGATTGAAGTTGCTAATAACACCCATGAAGAAATGTGAGTGTGTATCACTATGCCAATTGTCCTTTTAACCCTCCTTTTGCTTGGATTCACAGAGGCTTCCCCTATTATGTGCAGGGTATTGAATGGTCGGCCAACTCAATTGTATTTTTCATAGATCAGGATCAACCAAATGGCTAGGTGGACAATGTATGAGACACAATTATGCACAATGATCTGATTTATTCTTTGTGTAATGTAGCTTTGTTTATTTTATAGTGATTTAGTTTTGTAAATTTTGTTGTTCCAATTCATTCAAATTCGAATGTAACAATTGCTATATTGTATTGTTTATACTATGTATGTTTTGATGTTCAATGTACACTGATCCTTTCAGCACTGCTGCTGATCAGTTTGAAATGTATACCAAAATAAATAAATAAATAAATAAATAAATAAATTCAAAGAGACACTACATGATCTGCACACATCCAAAAGTTGAATCAATCACCCAGTATTTCATTTTTTGTAACAGTTGCTTCTGCATTTATTGAAAAATTAAATACAAAGTATCCAAATAACAATAATTGCATATTGTTATATAATTGATTTTCATAAAATGTGAAAATGCTGTGTAAATACACAAGTTATTCAACCATGTGCATTGCTTCAAATTTCAGGAATGTAAATCCTACTTCAAAAAAGTACAATTTACCAGCATACACAAACAGGCGATTTTGTTAGTTTGAAATGTAAAAAATGCACACATAGTACCAGGTAAAGGGGGAAAACGGCTAGAAGCATGAACATGTACAGTCAAACCTGTGTACCATGACTGCCAATCAAAGTGGCCACTGTAGAAAGGTGATCACTATAGACAGGTTCCATTACATTCCTTTTCTCTGCAAGGGATCATGTTTGGTGGCCATTATAGGCAGGTTTGCTGCTATAAAAAGGTGGCTGCTATAACAGGTTTGACTGTACTTGAATGTGGGCTCTGTGTAGTGATGTATCCGCAGAGTATGTGTGAGTGTGGGTGTGTGTGTGTGTGTGCGCATGTTAGATACTAACACAAAACAGACTGGTAGTTATTTGCAACTGGTTGACATAAAAGATAAATAATGTGCTCACACTGTCTGAAAATCTATATTTTTCATTCACTGTGTTATTAAAAAATAAGGAGTACATGGGGAGCAACCTCTACATGCAGTGATGTTGCCTGGGGACGCATCCCCCCTAATAATTTGCCATAAAAATACAAAACATCACATGAATAGATTGGGGGTATAAAAAGGGTGAAGGGTGGGGGATATCTCTCCTTTGCATAACTAGCATACTTCTAAAGATATACATACAAATAATCTACCCACATACCCTCCCCAAATGTCGCCTATATATAGACATGCATATAAACATCACAGGAATAGATTGGGGGTATGACAGGGTGAATGGTGGGGGATATCTATCCTTTGCACAACTAGCATACTTCCGAGGTGATACATACAAAAAGTCTACCCACATACCCTCCTCAAATGTAGCCTATATATTATAGACATGCATGTAGGGTGTATGCCTGTTTCTATAATGGTTTCAATCATGTGGTCCCGAGGTCATGCTTTCTTGAATTCTAGTATATTCCAAGGTAAGGAACACACTGCACATTTTTTCGAGTGAAAAGTTGCAAAAGCTCCCTACTGTGGGAGGGTCGATAGTGCGATACCCCTCCCACACCATCCACCATCCCTGCTCCCTTCCACGACCCCACCCCCACTTTTCAAAATAGTCATGCCACTGCAAGAAAGCCAATAATGTATTATACAGGGGGAACATTCTGTAGAAAAAAATATACGGTGTGCCCCCTTTCAGTCTGACCCGCTATTCCATTGTCTCCATGAAAAATGAATACACAATATGGCGGATGTTGCCTACTATATGAGAGAGGGAGAGTGAGTAGTTATATAAGAAAATTTGAAAGAGAACAATGGAAATTCAGAATATGCGTACGTGGAGTTGCTTTTATTTGGTAGCTACGGTAGCTGTAGTTATTACGTTCACGCCCAGGCCACCCGGCGGGCGCGCAACGGGCAACGCGATCACGGGCTGAACCTCCCAGATAGACACGGCAGCGCAATTCAACGAGTCGATGTACCCGCGACTGTTGAGCTGAGCCGATGTGTACATGTACGGGTGCGCATATCAACGGCCGGACCATCATTCCTGTGACAAATTTACGGTAAGCCATCAGTTTTCGGTGATAAAATATGAAATCAATATTCCCTTTTTTCACGAGGTAAACGGTTTTTGTTTTCTTTCAAACTTTCACAAATCTTTCAATTGTATTTTACAATGATATTGATATAGGATTGAAGTCTCAAATGTCATTTTGTGCAATATCTGACACTTTACCTGAATCACTTTAAGCGTTTTCAATACCGGCCTCGATACTGTCGACACAAACAATCAAAATGCATTACCACATGTTTTCTTACTTGTATCCAGATATCGACGAGTGTTCGTCAAGCCCTTGTCGTAATGGAGCGACCTGTACCGATGGGAACAATCATTACCATTGTACTTGTGTTGCTGGCTACGAGGGAGTCAACTGTGAAACAAGTATAATATCTATCGGAAATAATATCGCTAATGATATTCGTTTGTCTCGCAATGTCAAACTAGGAATCTAAACGATCATGACGTTTCGTATGCTACTGCAATACTTTGTCAAATGATAATATCGAATGTAGACACTCGGCTTTTTATGCTCTACCGTGGCTCTCAACATCACAATCTCGCATGAGCGATT
Organism: Echinarachnius parma; assembly: GCA_037951105.1. Taxonomy (NCBI): domain Eukaryota; kingdom Metazoa; phylum Echinodermata; class Echinoidea; order Clypeasteroida; family Echinarachniidae; genus Echinarachnius; species Echinarachnius parma. The sequence goes on from JBAMJV010004063.1 coordinate 32,163, forward strand.
GCGTTCCTGATAGGTCAACAACGGAACACGCCGATTGGCCGGTGCACACGGGCAAACAACCAATCAACGGGACACTGGATCGGCCCGCCTAACGAACCAGCGTACGCTACGTCGCCACGACACAACCCCGACCAACCGGCCCCCAACGGTTGATGCCAAACCCACGGTAGAACCTAGCCACCTTCTCGCTACAACGCTCATATCTACGTATCAATTTCAGGGCAGGGTGCCCGTATGTTCAATCAATAATAGTAAATATATAATCCATTGTGGATATAGTATCGGAAATAATATCGCTAATGATATTCGTTTGTCTCGCAATGTCAAACTAGGAATCTAAACGATCATGACGTTTCGTATGCTACTGCAATACGTTGTCAAATGATAATATCGAATGTAGACACTCGGCTTTTTATGCTCTACCGTGGCTCCCAACATCACAATCTCGCATGAGCGATTGCGTTCCTGATAGGTCAACAACGGAACACGCCGATTGGCCGGTGCACACGGGCAAACAACCAATCAACGGGACACTGGATCGGCCCGCCTAACGAACCAGCGTACGCTACGTCGCCACGACACTACCCCGACCAACCGGCCCCCAACGGTTGATGCCAAACCCACGGCCGATCCAGTGTCCCGTTGATTGGTTGTTTGCTCGTGTGCACCGGCCAATCGGCGTGTTCCGTTGTTGACCTATCAGGAACGCAATCGCTCATGCGAGATTGTGATGTTGGGAGCCACGGTAGAGCATAAAAAGCCGAGTGTCTACATTCGATATTATCATTATATTAAAATATGAATAAAAAGAAAATAAATAAATAAATAAAAATATAAATTTAATTAAACAAGGAGACAGGGAGTGCGCCCTCGTTCAGCACCCTAGGACGCAACCACGTTTCCTCCAGCAGGGCTGGGGGTTTTTCGTGGCCTCCGCGAACTTAGTGTATAGACACTGAGACGCCTTGCCCCTTATATAATAAATATACACACACTCTTAAAATGTTGAACAATTTGCCCCTTATATAATAAATAGACTTTGTTTGGCGTAAATAATCATAATTGATTGCGTCGCCATATAAAAGTAAATATATATATATATCATTATCATTATCATAGTAGAATATTACGCTAGGCCTACTGTAATATATAAGTATATACAATTATACGCAATGGTATTTTATACTATATACATTTGGGGTGGTGCCAGGTGTCTGAGGCGGGAGTCCCGTTCGCCTGTCCCACCCCCACACATAATTTGTTGTAGGATAATTATTAATAATTTTGAGTTTAGGTGGCATTTATAATTATGAGTTTATGGTCTATATTATATACACCTAGGGTGGTGTCAGGTGTCTGAGGCGGGAGTCCCGTTCACCTGGCCCACCCCCGCACATGACCCTTGTTTTGTAATTACTAATAGTTTTGAGCATGTTGAGTTGAAGTTGTTGCTTATATTTATGAGTTTATAGCTTATATTATATACGTTATTTGTTATTACTCTTCTAAACACTTGTGGGTTAGGGTTCGGAAGTAAGCCTAACGAGGGATGTGTTTGTATTTGAATTTGATTTGAATTAATTTATAATGTACACATTTATTTATGCATTTATTGATGCATTCATTCTTTGAATGTAGCGTGGTAGGTTTTTTTTTTTTTTTTTTTTGCAAGGAGACAGGGAGTGCGCCCTCGTTTAGTACCCTAGGACGCAACCACGTTTCCTCCAGCATGATCTGGGGGTTTTTCGTGGCCTCCGTGAACTAGTGCTGCGGCACTAGTCTGGTGCTAAACGCCTTGCTCCCCCCCCCCCCCCCCCCTCCAAGGAGGAATACAGTGAGTGAGGCGGGAGTCCCGTTCATTGATTCCTCAAATGGAGAAAAAAAGATAATTATAATAAAAGTTTTGTACATATGTGTTGTCGTTGTTTTTATTGGCCTTCGGCAAAAATTATATTGACATGGCGAAAATAGTCAATACTGACTGCGTCGCCATTTAAATTTAAATTCTCTCTCTCTCTCATTTGACAAAGTATTGCAGTAGCATACGAAACGTCATGATCGTTTAGATTCCTAGTTTGACATTGCGAGACAAACGAATATCATTAGCGATATTATTTCCGATACTATATCCGCAATGGATTATATATTTACTATTATTGATTGAGCATACGGGCACCCTGCCCTGAAATTGATACGTAGATATGAGCGTTGTAGCGAGAAGGTGGCTAGGTTCTACCGTGGGTTTGGCATCAACCGTTGGGGGCCGGTTGGTCGGGGTAGTGTCGTGGCGACGTAGCGTACGCTGGTTCGTTAGGCGGGCCGATCCAGTGTCCCGTTGATTGGTTGTTTGCCCGTGTGCACCGGCCAATCGGCGTGTTCCGTTGTTGACCTATCAGGAACGCAACCGCTCATGCGAGATTGTGATGTTGGGAGCCACGGTAGAGCATAAAAAGCCGAGTGTCTACATTCGATTCGACAAAATTTGCTCTTTCGAACTGCGTTATTTTGTCCATGTCCTAGCATTCCCCTCAATCCCGTAGCTTTGCCAGTGCTCTGGATAAAGATTTGCAAATTATTATTAGGCCTACCTATTTGACAAGTGAAAACTTAGGAATTTCACTTCCATTTGTATTTAAAGTAAGCTTCGCTCTTCCTCAAATGATCGCGCTTGAAACTATAAAGTATGTAAGGGGAGGGGGTACACCACTTATTGGAGTAAAACAAAACTCCCATTTTATTACAATTTGCTCTTTCCAACTTCATTATTTTTTAATTTTAAAAGGGTACCACCACCCCAAAATAATATTCGTATTAATAAAAGCCAACATATTTAGTATTCCATTCCATCAACAAGTTTACAAAAATATATTTCCAGAAAAAATATATAATTGGAAAACGCATCACCATTCTATGGGTCTGCATATACGTATACGAATACTACTTTGTCGAGAGCGAACAAATCGTCTAGGATTCTATTGTCTCCAGACGCATACGCGTGCATAGATATGGTGCTCTCGCAAATGCTTGGCTCGTACGGAACCAGGACAAATAGTGGTTCCGTAGGTGGTGGTAATTTATTGCTTTATTTCTGAATTTACACAACCCTTTGAAAATGTTTGGTATCTATTTGATAACACAAAACGGTACCAAAACATAGAATTATAATAATCGCGTTCTTTACCTGGTGGTCCCGTTTAAACGAGCAAACAAAAACTAATTTTTGCATTAACTTAATTTAAAAAGAGGTGAAAGAGAAAAAAATACATATTCGACAACATAAATTTCACTTGCCATTTGTATTTTAAAGTAAGGTTCGCTCTTCCTCAAACGATCGGGATACAACTGGTTGGAGAAAACTTTTAACATTGCATGCACTATGTTTTCTTTTTGAACTATTATTTTGTCAAATTGTGGGTGCTATCCTCCGTTCCGTATTAATGTCATTGCATAGGATTAGGACTTGGAATATGTTTACGATACGGATCCAGAAAAAACTCAAGTTGAAAGGTTTGAATGTTGAATGGGTCTATAAGAAAAATATAAAGCGAGTTAAAAACAATTCATTTCGATTACACTTACTAACAAGTCATGACCACGTGTTTTCTTGTACCAGATATCGACGAATGTTCGTCCAGCCCTTGTCATAATGGAGCGACCTGTACCGATGGGATCAATCAGTACAATTGCACTTGTGTTGCTGGCTACGAGGGAATCATCTGTGAAACAGGTAAAATTCCTCTTTCATAAAATAAAGTTGCATGAATTACCTTTAAGTATTATATTAATGTTCGCTCATTCTATTCAAGTGATTGCACTTAAAGTTTAAAGGTAGCATATATACTTGCAGTAGGGGACACTATCGACTTATTGGAAACATATTATTTGCGTTTGAAGAACAAATTTGCTCTTTCGAACTGCATTATTTATTCCATTTGCGGGCACTTCCCACAATCCCGTAGCTTTGTCACTGCTCTGGATAACGACTTGGAATATGTTATCATTATAATTTGTACGAATTATTTAGATCCATAAATAATTGAGTTGCAGTCTATGAATGTTGAATTTGTCCTTTAATAGAGAGTAATTATTGATATTTATATATAAAAAATAAGTAACACTTTAGGTCTCATGATTGTGTGCAGTAAATTTAATTATTTCCTCAGAGTTAATGACATTATAAAAATCTCTTAGAAATCACCCAAAGAGAGTCAAATCCTGAAAATATTCAAGCACATCCCTATATTTATTTCCAATATACTGTATTTTGTTTAAATTCGTCCGGAATTCTCCTTTAAAAGAAGTTACAATGATGTCGTAATGAGGTCGTTCATACGACATAAAAATATGGCAGAACTAGTCTTTGAAAGACATCATAATGACGCCGTAAAAAGGTCGTCCATACGCCAAAAATAATTTTAAAAATGCCTTTGAAAGACATCATAATCATGTAATAACGTCGTCTATACGACAAAAAATAATTTGGGAAAATGTTTTTTAAAGACGTCACAATGACGTCGTTATGAGGTCGTCGTACGCCATAAACCATAATGGCAAAAATAGTCTTTAAAATACATCATAAAGACGTCAATTTTTAGACGTTTTTTATGAAAAAATATATAGTGAAAAAAGGCCGGGTCTTTGAAAGACGTAATAAAGACGTCGTTGTAACGTCTTTCATACGCTACCAAATAATTGGAAAAAACTGGTCTTTGAAAGATGTCAACATGACGTCGTATTAACATCGTCGTACGACACAAACTATAATGGCAAAAATAGTCTTTAAAAGACATCATAAAGAGGTCAATTTTTAGAGGTTTTTATGACAAAATAAATAGTGAAAAAAAGGTCTTTGAATGACGTTATAAAGACATCGTTATAACGTCTTTCATACGATACAAAATAATTAGAAAAACTGGTCTTTGAAATATGTAAAAATTACGTAGTAAAAAGGTCGTCATACGACAAAAATGATGGCCAAAAAATAGTCTTGAAAATACGTCAAAATTACGTCTTTATATCGTTGTCGATACGACATAAACCCGTATGGCAAAAATGGTCTTTAAACGACATCGTAAAGACGTCGTTATCATGTCTTCTATACGACAATAATACATTCTGAAAAATGGTCTCTGAACGACGTTATAATGACATCGTTTTTACGTCGTTCATACGACAAAAACAAATAATAGTAGTGGAAAAATGGTCGTTTAAAGATGTTATAATGACGTCATTATTACGTCTTTTATACGACAGAAGTCATTATGTAAAAAAAGGTCTTTTAAATACGTCATAATGACATCATATTCTGATCGTTTGTACGACATATGACGTGTTTACCAGTTTACGACCAAATTAAGACGTCATAAAGACTTCAGTCTGCTATCAGGGAGAACTAAATATAACTTTGGTGCCCCCTTGGTATGCCAATGGACTACAGTCCGGCTGGAGCAAGGTATATATATCCATAATAATAATAATAATATACATTTATATAGCGCATAATAGTAAAATTGCTCTCTATGCGCTTTACAATACTAAATTAAATAAACAAAATATATTACAACCTACAAAAACAACGTACACACAAAAATTATACAATTAAAGAAAAGATAAATATTATTACAGTGCAGCCTATTTAAACAAAAAGATGGGTCTTTAATGACTTCATAAACGAATCTGTGTTTTTAATGTCTCTTAACTGTTGGGGGAGCTCATTCCATAACCTGGGTGCTACTGTTGCAAATGCACGATCCCCGTATGTATGTGTTTGTGTTTTAGGGACTATCAAGAGATTTTTATTAACGGAACGGAGACTTCTCATTGGTTTGTATATTTTTAATAAATCGGCCAAGTAAGTTGGTGCATTGTTTACTAACACTTTATGGCACAAAAGAATTATTTTATAAATAATCCTTTTTTCCACTGGTAACCAATGCAAGCAGGTCAACATAGGCGTTACAGGATCTCTGCGTTTGGCTCGCATAATCAGTCTTGCAGCGCTGTTTTGCACTACTTGTAACTTAGACATGTCTTTTTGAGAGACACCAAACAAAAGGCCATTGCAAGAATCAATTCGAGAGGAAACAAATGCATGAATCAATTTTTCTGTTATTATTGGACTTAAAAACGCGCGCAATTGAGCCACTCTTTTTAAGGCAGACATAGCTGCACAACATTTAATTTGAACATGATCTCTAAGTATCAAGTGTTGATCCATAACAACGCCCAGGTTTCGTGCCTTAGATGTTTCACATACATCATGACCATCGACAATGACAGACGCAGGTACAGATGATGGACTGAATCTTGAAGAAAAATGAATAAGCTCAGTTTTTTGGGCATTAATTTTCAACATGTTTGTATTCGCCCAAGACACTATGTCACTTAGACAATTATTAACTTTTACAATGGTAGCCTGCTGATCATGTGGATGAAATGCAATATAAATTTGTGTGTCGTCAGCGTAAAACATTGAACTCAGTCCATGGGCATCAATGATTGTAGAAATGGGAGCACTGTACAAAGTATACATCAAGGGTCCGATGACTGATCCTTGTGGTACTCCAAAATCATCCTTGACAGACTGGGAAAAAGCATCATCTACTTTCACAACATGAGAGCGCTGGGATAAGTAGGATGTTATCCAATCTAAGACTACACCGTCAAGTCCATAAAGATGATTCAGGCGGTCTAGCAGTACAGGGTGCTCGATGGTGTCGAAGGCCGAACTGAAATCCAACAGTACCAGAATGATCAAATGTTAGGGACCATGCAGGTTTTAGGAATGTTCCCGGAATTGTCCATAGAGTGGACAATGACCATATATAGTGTAGCGAAACAGCCCTTGAATAATGGCTGGATTCGCTAGATAATTCATGGTAGATGGGTAATTATAATCATTGGCATAAGAGATTGATTATGGGTAATTAATGGGTAGAATTATGGTTAATTCACTGTAGAATTAAGTTAGGATTAAGGAAAGATGTTATGGACTAGATGTCTATGGGGATGATTAGGGACATTTATTATGTATAAGATGGGACGGTTTGGTAATTTATGAGGGATGGTTAGTATTTGTTAGGGGATTAATTGTGATTAGGATCGGGTGATCGATCATGGGTAAGTAGAGACCGATCATGAGTTATAGATTGAACGATCATAAGTTGTGATCGATTGTAGAAACGATTAAGTGTTAGTTTGTACATTTTGAAGTAGTTAATTGGTTATAGTTCTTATGATTAGGATAGAGCCTGATGGTTAGGTATTGGGGCGATTTAGTAATTAGTTGCCGAGTAATTTGGTGAGTCAACCATGGAAAATGGGTAAGGATTGGTAGAGTTTTGATCATGTAAAGATTACAGTTTAGATCAGTAACCAATAAATGTATTATGTAAGTTAGAATAAATGTTGAAGTATGAACGGCAATAAAAAAGCCCGTTCGCTTCGTGAAGTTTGACCCATGTTGCCTATGAAGTGATTCAGGTGTCTTTATTGATCCCTTGAGTAAAGGAGGTTACACCCTGTATGCTTGAAAGGGTGTCTGCTGCCAAATGATCGTTTTGTGATGGTATATGAGCAGAGTGCCACGGCATTACCGAAGTCTAGTTCTGATAACTGACTGGGCCGGTAGGAGTCGGAGTGGATATCACAAGACTCACCAGAGCATCAACGGATAACTGGAATCAAAATCCCTAACAAGGATATTGCAGAGCATCAACGGATAACTGGAATCAAAATCCCTAACAAGGATTTTGCAGAGCATCAACGGATACTGGAATCAAAATCCCTATCAAGGATTTTGCAGAGCATCAACGGATAACTGCAATCAAAATCCCTAACAAGGATTTTGCAGAGCATCAACGGATAACTGGAATCAAAATCCCTAACAAGGATTTTGCAGAGCATCAACGGATAACTGGAATCAAAATCCCTAACAAGGATTTTGCAGAGCATCAACGGATAACTGGAATCAAAATCCCTAACAAGGATTTTGCAGAGCATCAACGGATAACTGGAATCAAAATCCCTAACAAGGATTTTGCAGAGCATCAACGGATACTGGAATCAAAATCCCTAACAAGGATTTTGCAGAGCATCAACAGATAACTGGAATCAAAATCCCTAACAAGGATTTTGCAGAGCATCAACGGATAACTGGAATCAAAATCCCTAACAAGGATTTTGCAGAGCATCAACGGATAACTGGAATCAAAATCCCTAACAAGGATTTTGCAGAGCATCAACGGATAACTGGAATCAAAATCCCTAACAAGGATTTTGCAGAGCATCAACGGATAACTGGAATCAAAATCCCTAACAAGGATTTTGCAGAGCATCAACGGATAACTGGAATCAAAATCCCTAACAAGGATTTTGCAGAGCATCAACGGATAACTGGAATCAAAATCCCTAACAAGGATTTTGCAGAGCATCAACGGATAACTGGAATCAAAATCCCTAACAAGGATTTTGCAGAGCATCAACGGATAACTGGAATCAAAATCCCTAACAAGGATTTTGCAGAGCATCAAGGACCAAGAGGTACACAAGAGACCACACCAACGGGAACAACATAAGTCAAGATCCCCATCCAGTACAGAGAGCCAAATAGGTCATAGATTGCGACCCAATGAACTCACGAATATCGAGCTCGGAATAATCCTGGCCGGGACCGGTGGCGCGTCCGACAATGGCGGCGACAAAAGGCGTCCTGACAAAATTCCTGAGGAGCCGCTCGTCGGACTTCCCACCGTCCTCTTCGACCGGAGAACGACAGCCGGCTCGAAGGGGGGCTTCCGCTACAAATGGTGTCAGAAGTGGGATTAATTCGGCTCAACTAAAAGGGGGAACTACACACCAAATTACACATCAACCAGCAAGGTGGAAGCCAGAACGTTTGAACAATCAACGCAGATCTGTAGATGCCATCAGCGTGTTAACCAGCTGATGCAGCGGAGGTGATACAGGAGGTTTGAACTTGGCAAACATCGAACGGTGGACAGTTATCAACATGGGGTTCAACATGATTTACGGGATATTAATTACAACATTGACGGCAGTTATCAACATGTTCCAGAGGGAGTCGGAGGTTGGCGGCGTTAACAGGGGTAGTGTGAAGCCGGAGTGTGAAGCCGGATGAGGCAACGAGTAACCGGGATGAAGGAATAGCTGGTATGCAAGGGGTATTTGCGGAGGACCCGGACTATGAATGGCAGGGAGTGCTGCCAGGAAAGGATAAAGCTGAATCTGAATGGCAGAAAGAGCCGGGCAGAGGAACTGAATCTGAATGGCAGAAAGAGCCGGGCAGAGGAAGACGGTCGGGTGACCGGGAAATTAAATCTGAATGGCAGAAAGAGCCGGGCAGAGGAAGACGGTCGGGTGACCGGGAAGTTAAATCTGAATGGCAGAAAGAGCCGGGCAGAGGAACTGAATCTGAATGGCAGAAAGAGCCGGGCAGAGGAAGACGGTCGGGTGACCGGGAAATTAAATCTGAATGGCAGAAAGAGCCTGGCAGAGGAAGACGGTCGGGTGACCGGGAAATTAAATCTGAATGGCAGAAAGAGCCTGGCAGAGGAAGACGGTCGGGTGACCGGGAAATTGAATCTGAATGGCAGGGAGAGCCGGGCAGAGGAAGACGGTCGGGTGACCGGGAAATTGAATCTGAATGGCAGGGAGAGCCGGGCAGAGGAAGACGGTCGGGTGACCGGGAAGCTGAATCTGAATGGCAGGGAGAGCCGGGCGGAGGAGGACGGTCGGGTGACCGGGAAAGTGTAGGACGTGTAGACAAGAAGTCGGATGAAACGTCTGAGGCAGACATTGGTCGGTGTATGACCAGTATGCCAAGAAAGGAGAAGTGGCAGGGCCATATGCCGAGAATGATGCCTGATCGTTTCGATGGGAGCGTTCCAATCATGGGTTACATACTTCATTTTGAAGCATGTGCCAGAATCAACGGATGGACGGAGGAAGATGCATTGTATTATTTGACGGCTAGTTTGAGAGGGGATGCAGTGGTGACACAGCATACAGGCAGGCAGCTGACATACAACGAACTCGTCTACAGATTGAAACAACGGTTTGGACGCGAGGAGGAATATGAGGTATTCGTGACGGGACAACGAGCACGATGCCAACAACAGGGGGAAGGTCAGGTGAACTATGTGCGGAGCTTAAGAAGCGGTGGAGCTACTGCAGGGCGGATGGCAGACAAGAACGACAGCGGACCGGAGGGGTGTTACCGGTGCTTCGCCTGCAGGGAACTGGGACATATCGGGAGGAGCTACGGGGCTGAGTTGAGAGCGACGGGAATGACGATGAAGGAGAAGCGGTGCTTCGTGTGCGGAAAATTAGGACACCTTATTCGAGGTTGTCCAAATCGGCAACAACGGAAGGAGGCCGGGAAGAGCAACGCAGGGACGGCAAAGGGAGAAAACGACGAACACGAGCAGACCAGGAGGAGCTGCGGGGTGGAAATGACGGTGAGGAGGAAGCGGTGCTTCACATGTGGAGAACTGGGACACCTTGTTCGAGATTGTCCAAAGATGCGATGTTTCCGGTGTGGGGAACTGGGGCACCTTAAGCGAAACTGTTCAACTCAACGGCAAGGGAGTGCAGAGGACGGTGAGAACAACACGAGAGAAGTCGGAATACAGGTCGGGCGGCCTGGCGTGGGCGAACTCAGTGATGAAGATCAGGTCAACGAGGGAGTGCAAACGGATTGGCCTGGTTCAGATAAGCAGGAGAAGACCAGGCGCGACGAGGACCGTGAGATCAGCGACGAGGAGCGTGATATCAGCAACGAGGACCGTGAAACCAGCGACGAAAACAACCATGGCGGAGGGACGAATAACGAAGTAACCAGCGGCAGCGACGACAACCAGGACAAAGAATCAAGTAGCGACACGAGCGAGCCAGCAAGAACAACGGGCCGTGGTGGTATTGTCTCGATGTTGGCACGACGCCTGCGCCAGCAGAATGCAGAGGTGGGACGAGACGACGACCGGGGCAATGACATAGTCGTGAAGGCGCAATGCTGGCGTCCACCGGAATATACGACGTTAGACCACAACAATAATGAGCTGAGACGAGACTACTGGGACAAGCTGAAACGAGACCACCCGAACGACAAGCGGGGACGAGACCTTACCTGAAAGGCGCAACGCCATGCGCTAGCGGTATCAACGTGAGGGGACGAGACAACTAGAACGACAAACCGGGTCACCTCGGTGGCGCACCACTTGCGCCTACAACATGTACGGGACGAATTCAACAATCAATCCGGGTTACCTCGGAGGCACAACGTCAGTGCCAATGTCAATTTGTCTGGGAACACGACGGGGGACAAACGATTAAGACCGCCATCGAGACCGACTACGACCCCCGTGGGAATAGCTACAGGACTTACACCGCACCGAACGAGCCAACAAGACCTACCAAGACCCTACACGAGAGTGACGGACGCCACGACGAACCGAGGCTACAAGACGAATTAATGAACATTACAAATCAGTTAGGAGGTGCAGAATTCCCTAACGAACTTTTATTTAAAAGGGAAGCACCAAAAACATTAAGTTAGTTATTTATTTATGCATGATTTGGTTTTGTAAGAGCAACCAGGAGTTGCTCAGTAGTGTTTTAGATCATAGGGTTAAGTTTTAAATAAGAGGGGTAACCGAAATTTAATTGGATGTTAAATTTAAGCTTCGGGACGAAGCTTATTAGAGGAGGGGGTTGTGTAGCGAAACAGCCCTTGAATAATGGCTGGATTCGCTAGATAATTCATGGTAGATGGGTAATTATAATCATTGGCATAAGGGATTGATTATGGGTAATTAATGGGTAGAATTATGGTTAATTCACTGTAGAATTAAGTTAGGATTAAGGAAAGATGTTATGGACTAGATGTCTATGGGGATGATTAGGGACATTTATTATGTATAAGATGGGACGGTTTGGTAATTTATGAGGGATGGTTAGTATTTGTTAGGGGATTAATTGTGATTAGGATCGGGTGATCGATCATGGGTAAGTAGAGACCGATCATGAGTTACAGATTGAACGATCATAAGTTGTGATCGATTGTAGAAACGATTAAGTGTTAGTTTGTACATTTTGAAGTAGTTAATTGGTTATAGTTCTTATGATTAGGATAGAGCCTGATGGTTAGGTATTGGGGCGATTTAGTAATTAGTTGCCGAGTAATTTGGTGAGTCAACCATGGAAAATGGGTAAGGATTGGTAGAGTTTTGATCATGTAAAGATTACAGTTTAGATCAGTAACCAATAAATGTATTATGTAAGTTAGAATAAATGTTGAAGTATGAACGGTAATAAAAGCCCGTTCGCTTCGTCAAGTTTGACGCATGTTGCCTATGAAGTGCATGCTAATAAATTCGCATGTAAGCCCGGTAACCTCACGGATTCAGGTGTCTTTATTGATCCCTTGAGTAAAGGAGGTTACAACCCTGTATGCTTGAACGGGTGTCTGCTGCCAAATGATCGTTTTGTGATGGTATATGAGCAGAGTGCCACGGCATTACCTAGTCTAGTTCTGATAACTGACTGGGCCGGTAGGAGTCGGAGTGGATATCACAAGACTCACCAGAGCATCAACGGATAACTGGAATCAAAATCCCTAACAAGGATTTTGCAGAGCATCAACGGATAACTGGAATCAAAATCCCTAACAAGGATTTTGCAGAGCATCAACGGATACTGGAATCAAAATCCCTAACAAGGATTTTGCAGAGCATCAACGGATAACTGGAATCAAAATCCCTAACAAGGATTTTGCAGAGCATCAACGGATAACTGGAATCAAAATCCCTAACAAGGATTTTGCAGAGCATCAACGGATAACTGGAATCAAAATCCCTAACAAGGATTTTGCAGAGCATCAACGGATAACTGGAATCAAAATCCCTAACAAGGATTTTGCAGAGCATCAACGGATAACTGGAATCAAAATCCCTAACAAGGATTTTGCAGAGCATCAACGGATAACTGGAATCAAAATCCCTAACAAGGATTTTGCAGAGCATCAACGGATAACTGGAATCAAAATCCCTAACAAGGATTTTGCAGAGCATCAAAGGATAACTGGAATCAAAATCCCTAACAAGGATTTTGCAGAGCATCAACGGATAACTGGAATCAAAATCCCTAACTAGGATTTTGCAGAGCATCAACGGATAACTGGAATCAAAATCCCTAACAAGGATTTTGCAGAGCATCAAGGACCAAGAGGTACACAAGAGACCACACCAACGGGAACAACATAAGTCAAGATCCACATCCAGTACAGAGAGCCAAATAGGTCATAGATTGCGACCCAACGAACTCACGAATATCGAGCTCGGAATAATCCTGGCCGGGACCGGTGGCGCGTCCGACAACGGCGGCGACAAAAGGCGTCCTGACAAAATTCCTGAGGAGCCGCTCGTCGGACTTCCCGCCGTCCTCTTCGACCGGAGAACGACAGCCGGCTCGAAAAGGGTGTTCCGCTACAATAGTATATGTCCTCTCAAAACTAAAGATCTAAGAAGAGGAGAAAGGGGGAAAAGAGAAACCTCCTAGTTTCAAGGGCGAAACAGGCGGTTACATGAGAGGGACATTTATTTACGGGTCATTAGAGTTTGAGTGAGACGGAACAAATAACATACTCTGTGGAAAATGTTTTGCGGCACTATTTCAGGCATATGGACAATTTTCTGTTAGTTCATTTAATTAATTATGTTTTTTAAAATTACAATAGGTGAATTCCGACACTTAAAGTTTAACTACATGTACATTAGGTTTAGGTTGTAGAACTAATTTTTGGATTCCTCATAAATTACACCATACCCGTCACATGTTTAATACTGATTCATCAATAAATTGGAATGGATATGGGGTGTGGGGATCTACCCAGCTAGCCACCTGACGTCGGGCCGATGTCAAAAGTTGTTGGCCGGATGTCGGCATATCACGGTTGGCTCGAAGTTAAAATGTCCGCCAGCCCAACATCGTAACCACGTCATTTTGTGATACGTCAATTTCTGACAATGGCCCAACATCAACTCATGACATTGGACCAACATAACGTCAATTTCCGACAATGGCCCAACATCAACTCATGACATTGGACCAACATAACATTATGATGTGGGCGCGAGGTTAAAATGTCCGCTAGCCCAACATTGTCCCAACATCATTTTGTGATGTCGGGCAAATGTCAATTTCCGACAATGGCCCAACACCAAATCCTGACATAGGACAGATATCAAATTCTGATGTGGGCTCGACGTTAAAATGTCCGCCAGCCCAACATCGTCACCACGTCATTTTGTGATACGTCAATTTCTGACAATGGCCCAACATCAACTCATGATATTGGACCAACATAACATTATGATATGGGCGCGAGGTTAAAATGTCCACTAGCCCAACATTGTCACAACATCATTCTGTGATGTTGGCCCAATGTCAATTTCCGCCAATGGCCCAATATCAAATCCTGACGTTGGGCCAACATCAAATTCTGACGCTGGCCCGACATTACAATGTCCGCCAGCCCGACATTAGCCCAACGTTATTTTTTTATTGTTGGCCCAACATCAAATCTTGACGTTCGCCCGACGTTTGAATGTCCGCTAACCCACCATTGGCCCAACGTCATTTTTTGATGCTGGACCAACATCAAAATTTGACAATGGCCCAATGTCAAATGGCCAACGTAGGACCAACATCAAAAACGTAAAAAGAAATTGGAAAACATTCGTAGATTCCACGTCCGATCCATGCTTTTTGTTTAACCTTTACACACATTCATTCATAAATCATAATTCTATAAATATCCTATTCCTACACCTATTGCCTACTCCTAAACCTATCATCCTATCGTCCTACAAACATAGGTCGCAATCGGTATAATATATATACACCTCTTCTTAGCATGTATGTTTTGTAATGGTTAGTATTTGTAGAGCGTTGAATCTGAAATAATCCACCTTCAAATCATATTCATAACACTATTTAAAGGTGTTATTTATATTCTTATATATCCTTCTAAATTATTTACAGCAACAAGGACATGACAACATCAAATCTTGACGTTCGCCCGACGTTTGAATGTCCGCTAACCCAACATTGGCACAACGTCATTTTTTGATGCTGGACCAACATCAAAATTTGACAATGGCCCAATGTCATTAATATGACATCTCCAATAAGAGGTCGACCTAATATAGCGCCGATGTTGGGACTGGTATCAATTTAAGAGGTCGCTACCCAGCTAGCCACCTGACGTTGTGCCAACATTGGGCCAATGTAAAAAGTCGTTTTAAGACGACGCTGGGCCTACATTAAAAATCCGACGTCGCCGCGACGTAAAAATGTCCGCCAGCCCAACATCAGCGCGGCGTTTTTTTTGTTAATGCTGGCCAAACGTCATTTTGCGATTTCGACCCAACATCAATTATTCAGTCAGTGGTCAGTCATGGTTGTGAAATTAATGTCGGGACAATGTTAGTAATGAGACAAGAATAGGACATCTCAATTTTGACGTCAAACCGAAATCCTACGACGTCAGAATGGGCAGCAGTGAATCAAGTCGGCTAATAGTCATTAAGTTGATGTTGAGCCGATGTCAATGATCAGACATGAATATGACATCTCAATGATGACGTCAATGCGATATCCTGCCGATGTCAGAACTGACAGCAATGAAACAAGTCGGCAAATGATCATAAAAGTGATGTTGCGCCGATGTCAATAGTCGGACATGAATATGCCATCTCCAATATGACGTCGGGCTAATATCGCGCCGATGTCGGAAAAGATAGCAATTAAGGAGGTCGGTAAATGGTAGTAAAATTGATATCGGTCCGATGTTATTAATTAGACATGAATGTGATAAATATGTCAGGCTGATGTAAGAACTTGCAGCAATGAAACAACTCGGCAAATGGTCATTTAATTGATGTTGTGCCGAAGTCAATGATTAGACATGAATATGACATCTCAATGATGACGCCATAGCGATATCCTGCCGATGTCAGAACTGGCAGCAATGAAACAAGCCGGCAAATGGTCGCCAGTTCCGACATCGGTACAACATTGACCCAACGTCATATTTGAGCTGTCATATTTATGTATATTTAATAACATAAGCCCAACATCAATTTTGCAATCTTTGACTGACCTCTTAATTTGCTACCAGTTCCAACATCTGCGCGATATTAGCCCGACGTCATATTTGAGATCTCTTATTCATGTCGGATTAATGACATCGGCACAACATCAGTTTAATGACCATTTGCCGACTTGTTTAATTGCTGTCAGTTCTGACATCTGCAGGATATCGCTTTGGCGTCATCATATAGAGATGTCATATTGAGGTCCAATTAATAACATTGGCCAGACATCAATTTCACAACCATGTACCAACCTCTTAAATTGCTACCAGATACTTCATCACAATATGATGTCATATGTCATATTTATGTAGGAGTAATGACATCCGCCCGACATCTATTTCACAACCTTTTACCCACCTTTAAAATTTCGTAAAGTTCCGACATATGTGCGGTATAGGCCCAAAGTCATATTTTGGATGTCATATTTATGTCTAATTAATAACTGTGACCCGACATCAATTTCACAGCATTTTATCGACCTCTTAAATTACTACCAGTTCCAACATCGGGGCGTTTGAAGGCCGATTTTATATTTGAGATGTCATATTCATGTCGAATTATTGACATCGGCACAACATCCATTTAATGACTATTTAATGATTAGTTTCATTGGTGCCATTTATGACATCGGCAGGATATCGCTTTGGCGTCATAATTGAGATGTCATAAATTATGGATGTCCAATAAAACTCATTGGTCCGACATCAATGTTACAACCATTTACCGACCTCTTTAATTGCTACCAGTTCCAACATCGGCGCGAAATTATCCCGACGTCATATTGGAGATGACATATTCATGTCAGAATATTGACATCGGCTGAACATCGATTTCATGACTATTTGCCGTTGCTGCCAATTCTGACATCGGCGCGATATCGTCTTGACGTCATATTTGTGATGTCATATTGATGTCCAATTAATAACATCCGTCCGACATCAATTCCACAACCATTTACCGACCTCTTAAAATGATATATTCCGACATCGGTACAACATTGGCCCAACGTCATATTTGAGATGTCATATTCATGTTGGTTTATTGACATCGGCCCAACATTAATATTACAACCCTCTATCGAGCCTTTAAATTCGTATCAGTTTCGGCATTGGTGCGATTTTAGCGCGACGTTTTATTTGAGACGTATTTTTTTCGTCAGCTTAATGACATCGGCACGACATTCAACTACAACCATTTTCCGACTTATTTCATTTCCAAAACCTCCAACTTAAATTCGACGTTGGCGTAATGTTGGCGCGACGTCTGTTTGCCGACCGCGATCTTGCCGACGACCTGCAGACACCGGTCCGACGTCAGTTAGCTAGCTGGATACTTATAATATTTTTGTTAACTTGCTTTGAGAATCTTGAATGAATTGAATTTCGTTTGATCGATTACAAACATTAGTAATTCAAAAGTTAAAAAAAAGAAGTATTGCTATCGGGGAATTCATGATCGATTATAAGCGATCGTAAGTGAAATGAAAATTTTCGATTTTTGGAATTATTTATATTAAAAAAATACTTTTGTCATGTCCTTGCTGCTGTAAATAATTTAGAAGGATATATAAGAATATAAATAACACCTTTAAATAGTGTTATGAATATGATTTGAAGGTGGATTATTTCAGATTCAACGCTCTACAAATACTAACCATTACAAAACATACATGCTAAGAAGAGGTGTATATATATTATACCGATTGCGACCTATGTTTGTAGGACGATAGGATGATAGGTTTAGGAGTAGGCAATAGGTGTAGGAATAGGATATTTATAGAATTATGATTTATGAATGAATGTGTTTAAAGGTTAAACAAAAAGCATGGATCGGACGTGGAATCTACGAATGTTTTCCAATTTCTTTTTACGTTTTTGATGTTGGTCCTACGTTGGCCATTTGACATTGGGCCATTGTCAAATTTTGATGTTGGTCCAGCATCAGAAAATGACGTTGGGCCAATGTTGGGTTAGCGGACATTCAAACGTCGGGCGAACGTCAAGATTTGATGTTGGGCCAACGTCAAGATTTGATGTTGGGCCAACAATACAAAATAACGTTGGACTAATGTCAGGCTGGCGGATATTTTAATGTCGGGCCAACGTCAGAATTTGATATTGGGCCATTGGCGGAAATTGACGTTGGGCCAACATCACAGAATGATGTCGTGACAACGTTGGGCTAGCGGACATTTTAACCTCGAGCCGACATCATAATGTTATGTTGGTCCAATGTCATGAGTTGATGTTGGGCCATTGTCGGAAATTGACGTTATGCCAATATCACAAAATTACGTAGTGACGATGTTGGGCTGGCGGACATTTTAACGTCGAGCCCACATCAGAATTTGATATCTGTCCTATGTCAGGATTCGGTGTTGGGCTATTGTCGGAAATTGACATTTGCCCGACATCTCAAAATGATGTTGGGACAACGTTGGGCTGGCGGACATTTTAACGTCGGGCCAACGTCAGAACTTGATGTTCTCTCAACGTCAGGAATCGATGTTGGGCCTACGTTAGAACTGGCATTGGGCCATTGTCAATTGTCAATGTTGGGCCGAAATCGCCAAATGACGTTGGGCCAGCATTAAAAAAAGACGCCGAGCTGATGTTGGGCTGGCGGACATTTTCACGTCGCGGGGACGTCGCATGTCGCATGTCGGCCCAACGTCCTCTTAAAACGAATTTTACATCGGCCCAACGTTGGCACGACGTCAGGTGGCTGGCTGGGTAAGGGGTAAGCCCCTTTGCCTTTGAAGATAATTATGGTGATTATGAATGGATATCTTTGGATGTAACCGTTACTCATCTGTATGAACGGAACGCTCGTTCTTAATTTATCCCATATTAATTGTTTTTGTGTGTAATATGTAACCCTAGATTCTCAAGCACCGGTCATAACTGCCTGTCCCGCGGATATAACTGGGAATTCCGATTCTGGGAACGCAGCCACTATCACATGGACTCTACCTACTGCCACGGACAACTCCCGGGTGGTTACTCTAACTTCAGACTATAATCCTGGAGACTCGTTTGCCATCGGGACAACGACAGTGACCTATACCGCAAGGGATGCATCGGGACACACTGCGACGTGTTCTTTCAATGTCACGGTAGTAGGCAAGTACCAAAATACGTTTGAAACCAACACGGGTCCTTAAAAACTAAAAATGTTTTCTCTCGTTGATAATAGCATTCCCAAAAATACCCTTGTAGGTGTTCTGTTTGTTTTGTTTGACATAATATTGCGTAATCTTTAATGTGCCATGTCAAATCAATTGTTTTGTTTAATCTGTAACCCTAGATTCTCAAGCACCGATCATTACTGGCTGTCCCGCGGTCCGCGGGGACATAACTGGGAATTCCGATTCTGGGAACACAGCCACTATCACATGGACTCCACCTACTGCCACCGACAACTCCCGGATGGTTACTCTAACTTCAGACTATAATCCTGGAGACTCGTTTGCCATCGGGACAACGACAGTGACCTATACCGCAAGGGATGCATCGGGACACACTGCAACGTGTTCTTTCAATGTCACGGTAGTAGGCAAGTACCAAAATACGTTTTAAACCAACACGGGTACTTAAAAACTAAAAAAAAAATTCTCTCGTTGATAATAGCATTCCCCAAAATACCCTTGTACCTGTTCTGTTTGTTTCGTATGACATATTATTATTATTACCTAATCTTTAATGTGCCATGTCAAATCAAATGTTTTGTTTAATCTGTAACCCTAGATTCTCAAGCACCGATCATTACTGGCTGTCCCGCGGTCCTCGGGGACATAACTGGGAATTCCAATTCTGGGAACACAGCCACGATCACATGGACTCCACCTACTGCCACGGACAACTCCCGGTTAGTTACTCTAACTTCAGACTATAATCCTGGAGACTCGTTTGCCATCGGGACAACGACAGTGACCTATACCGCAAGGGATGCATCGGGACACACTGCAACGTGTTCTTTCAATGTCACGGTAGTAGGCAAGTACCAAAATACGTTTGAAACCAACACGGGTACTTGAAAACTAAAATGTTTTCTCTCGTTGATAATAGCATTCCCAAAAATACCCTTGAACGTGTTCTGTTTGTTTCGTATGACATATTAATATTTCGTAATCTTTAATTTGCCATGTCAAATCATTTTTTTTGTTTAATCTGTAACCCTAGATTCTCAAGCACCGATCATTACTGGCTGTCCCGCGGTCCGCGAAAATATAACTGGGAATTCATATTCTGGGAACACAGCCACTATCACATGGACTCCACCTACTGCCACGGACAACTCCCGGTTGGTTACTCTAACTTCAGACTATAATCCTGGGGACTCGTTTGCCATCGGGACAACGACAGTGACCTATACCGCAAGGGATGCATCGGGACACACTGAAACGTGTTCTTTCAATGTCACGGTAGTAGGCAAGTACCAAAATACGTTTGAAACCAACACGGGTACTTGAAAACTAAAATGTTTTCTCTCGTTGATAATAGCATTCCCAAAAATACCCTTGAACGTGTTCTGTTTGTTTCGTATTACATATTAATATTGCGTAATCTTTAATTTGCCATGTCAAATCATTTTTTTTTTAAATCTGTAACCCTAGATTCTCAAGCACCGATCATTACTGGCTGTCCCGCGGTCCGCGAAAATATAACTGGGAATTCATATTCTGGGAACACAGCCACTATCACATGGACTCCACCTACTGCCACGGACAACTCCAGGTTTGTTACTCTAACTTCAGACTATAATCCTGGAGACTCGTTTGCCATCGGGACAACGACAGTGACCTATACCGCAAGGGATGCATCGGGACACACTGCAACGTGTTCTTTCAATGTCACGGTAGTAGGCAAGTACCAAAATACGTTTGAAACCAACACGGGTACTTGAAAACTAAAATGTTTTCTCTCGTTGATAATAGCATTCCCAAAAATACCCTTGTACGTGTTCTGTTTGTTTCGTATGACATATTATTATTATTACCTAATCTTTAATGTGCCATGTCAAATCAAATGTTTTGTTTAATCTGTAACCCTAGATTCTCAAGCACCGATCATTACTGGCTGTCCCGCGGTCCTCGGGGACATAACTGGGAATTCCAATTCTGGGAACACAGCCACGATCACATGGACTCCACCTACTGCCACGGACAACTCCCGGTTGGTTACTCTAACTTCAGACTATAATCCTGGAGACTCGTTTGCCATCGGGACAACGACAGTGACCTATACCGCAATGGATGCATCGGGACACACTGCAACGTGTTCTTTCAATGTCACGGTAGTAGGCAAGTACCAAAATACGTTTGAAACCAACACGGGTACTTGAAAACTAAAATGTTTTCTCTCGTTGATAATAGCATTCCCAAAAATACCCTTGTACGTGTTCTGTTTCGTATGACATACTAATATTCCGTAATCTTTAATGTGTCATGTCAAATCTAAGATAGTAAGCCAGGTCCGAGTGGCATCTGTTTAATGAATCCCCTTAATGGGACTTAGTAACATTGTCCAAATCCTCAAAACAAAATTTAATTCTAGCGGTTCCCTAATACCTTGTTGTATTCGTATTCACACTAAAATCATGGGACAGGTTTCGGTTTTTCAAATTTCCCTTTCGTTACAACAATATGCACGATCGAAGTATTCAGATAAGAACAACACCGTTGGAGTTTCAAAACCGTGTACAAAGTGAGTGCAGTGAGTTAATGAATATCACCCCGAGAACCCCGAGAAACGAAGGCTTATAACATCGA